>OY757923.1:5288756-5461256 GCA_963585895.1 Sepioteuthis lessoniana | reverse complement strand
AAAGAAAGAAAGAAAGAAAGAAAGAAAGAAAGAAAGAAAGAAAGACTGAGAATTGAAAGAAATATATACAATCTTGAAAAAAGAAAGAAAGAAAAAAAGAAAAAAAAAGAAAGAAAGATCGAGATTTAAAAGAAAAAATATAGAGAGCTAGAAAGAAAGAAAGAAAGAAAGAAATATTTTCTCTGCATATATTTGATTGAAAAAAAGGAAGAAAGAAAGAAAGAAAGAATGAATGAAAGAAAGAAAGATTAAGAATTGAAAGATATATATACTGTCTTGAAAGAAAGAAAGAAAGAAAGAAAGAAAGAAAGATCGAGATTTAAAAGAAAAAATATAGAAAGAAAGAAAGAAAGAAAGAAAGAAAGAAAGAAAGAAATATTTTCTCTCAATATATTTGAAAGAAAGAAAGAAAGAAAGAACGAAAGCAATATTTTCTCTGCATATATTTGATTGAAAGAAAGAAAGAAAGAAAGAAAGAAAGAAAGAAAGAAAGAAATATTTTCTCTGCATATATTTGAAAAAAAGAAAGAAAGAAAGAAAGAAAGAAAGAAGGAAAGAACGAAAGAAATATTTTCTCTGCATTTGATTGAAAAAAAGAAAGAAAGAAAGATCGAGATTTAAAAGAAAAAATATTGAAAGAAAGAAAGAAAGAAAGAAAAAAAGAAAGAAAGGAAGAAAGATTGAGAATTGAAAGATATATATACAGTCTTGAAAGAAACAAAGAAAGAAAGAAAGAAAAAAAGAAAGAAAGAAAGATCGAGATTTAAAAGAAAAAATACAGAGAGCTAGAAAGAAAGAAAGAATGAAAGAAAGAAATATTTTCTCAGCATATATTTGATTGAAAAAAAGAAAGAAAGAAAGAAAGATCGAGATTTAAAAGAAAAAATATTGAAAGAAAGAAAGAAAGAAAGAAAGAAAGAAAGAAAGAAAGAATGTATAGTGCTAAAAGGAAGGAAGGAAAGAAGGTAGGACGGAAGGAAAGAAGGTCGGAAGGAAGAAAAGAAGAAAGAAAAAAGAAAATTTTTAAAGGATTAGGGAGAGATTGCTACTAGAAAGAAAGCTAAAAGTGGATAATATTCTTCCCAAAATAATCACAAAAATAAAACTCAAAGTAAATGATACAAAACCAGAATGAGAAATGTGCCTGGTTTAACGATTTAACAAACACAAAATCATATTTTATAAAGTTCTGAGGAAATTAACAACATATAATAAATCTCCCATTTGAATGTTTGTAAAAACAGAAAAGAAAAAGTAAATTACTTGATGTTAGCACGTGTACAAAAAGAGTTGGGAGGGTCTCCGAAGGGTAGTGGTTAACATGTTGGCCTGCAACATCGTAGTAAGGGAGTTCGAACTCCAGTTGCGCTGTTACGTTCACTTTCGGATTAATACCCTTTGGAAAGGCATGAACCTTATTCTCTCTGTTATTGGTTAGATATTACCATTACTATTCTTCCACGAGGATGGCTCTGGATAAACCACGAAACTGGATATGTTCCAGCTATGGGTAAATAGTAGGGCAGACTGATTTCTTCGGCCTTGGTGAGGCAACTAGTCTAGGAGTTGGAAAACTCTGAATTCAAACCTGTTCAACTCCGCTTAAAAATTGACCCCCGAGCAGAGGGGTTGGTAAATATAGATATGCCCTTAAACAAAGAAATGAACCACCTTTTTTTTACAGACTTCTCTATGAATTCATGTTTGAATTATAATTTTCGTTTCAGAAAATAAAAATGGAGGAGAATTTATGGACCCGAGTATATACTAGCTGAAGTATCTTGTCCATGATTGGCCTAATAGGATTTTAGAAGATCAAATGAGATAAAAATTGGAAAAGAGAAATACGCAAAGAATAAAAATGTTTTATTATTTCTAGTTGAAAGATTTCGCCGAGAACATATTTAGGACTTTTTTTTGTCTCCAACAATGTTTTTTTTTTTACAATTAATGCTCAGTTACATATGTAACAGAAAAAAAACTTGAATTTTTGTTTGGCGAGTAATTTAATTTGACTGCTAGAGTTGCCGAACATTTTCACCCAATCAGGATGACTTGTCCGATTCAGCCCGAATCCTATTTCCCAGCAGCACCAAAAATTGAAGAAAGCCCGCGAATCTCTCTCTCGCTCAGAAATCCTCAAAGGGAACGGACGTCTTGACGTCTGTTCCTGAATAGCAGTAGAGCATCAACCATTATGAGGAGAGCTATCTAGTTTATGGATCCCTTGGGTCTATTCTTCTCGACCAAGGGATTCTAATTAAAAACAAATTAGAACATACACTCTAACAACTTCCTACCTTCTTTCCTTACTACTAGTCTCGCAGCATACCAGCGTGGAACCCTTTACTTCATGCTGTCATTAAAACCTTCCTTTAAAACCTAACGATGTCTTAGTTCTTCTCCACCACCTTTATCTCCCATCAACATTTAGCTAGGGGATAACAACCAACGAAATACCAACGCTACCAACGAAATACCAATGCTACTAACTAAATACCAATGCAACCAACGAAATACCAACAAAACCAACTTAAACCTAAAAACCCCAATAATAACAATAATAATCATTTTATCCCCATCGCTATACATAACAACTTTTAGTTAATTTTCGAAAACACAGTCTAATTTGAATTCAAAATTTAATTTGCTCTCTAAAAATTCAATGATAAAAGAATTTAAGAATTCGCATCTAGCAATATTGTTTTATTTTTGGAATTTCTTTTTTGTTTACATTCAAAATATTATTTTAATGAAAACAAACATAAATTTCTTAGAGGTTTGAAACATTATACTGATTTTATTTTTATGAAGACTTTTTTTTTATATTAGAAAATTTTAATTCAGTTCCTTATTGCCTGTCGAATTACAGTGACAAAATATATTAGATCAATTTATTTTCTGTTGTTACCCTTTAAAAATGTAACTATGAAAAGAAGCTAAGAATTTAAAAAATGTGCTCTTATTTTGGGGGGAAAATTCGAGGATCATTAAATAAGTTTCCAGACTTTTTTCGTATGGGCACTTTTATTGATAGTACACACATGAAACTCTAGTCCCCTTCCAAGTAATCTCCTCCGGCTGCAATGCACTTGTTGTACGTTCCAACAACTTCTCGGAGGCCCCATCGAAGTCCTTTTGTGTGAGCATGTCAATGATCTTCGTCACAACCTCTTTCATCTCCTCAATTGTCTCATAACGACAGCCTCTGAGCATAGGGAATAAACAAAAGTCACAGGTCTGGACTAGAGGGAGGGTGAGGAACTGTCTTGATGCTCATCTTGCTCAAATAGTCTGTGAGATGGATGGAGTTGTGGACTGGTGCATTGTCCTGCTGGAAATGCCACTGACCCGATTTGAAGAGTGCTGGCCTCTTCCGATCGATTCTCTTCCTGAACCCCCTTAAAACCTCAACATAGTAACCCTAACTCTTTGGCCAATAAACTCTAAGGTTCTGACTTCCTTACTCCTCCCACACCTCACATCATCCCTCACAGACTCTCTGCCTTCCTTGAATCTCTGATGCCACTCAAAAACCGATGTTCGATTCATGCAAACTGCTCCAAAAGCAGTCTGAAGCATTCCATACGTTTCTGTGGCTTTTTTTTCCAAGTTTAAAACAGAATTTTATTGCATATCGTTCTTCTAAAGTATCCTCACGTCCAGATTGCATTTTTGAAATTCACCAGCGGTGACAATCAGACTTTAGTAGGGTGTATTCCAATTGCTGCTCTAGCTGTTCATTAGAAGCTGAAATCATAAAAATTGGTCAGTCATCTCATAAGATCTATAGCAATAACATACTGAATTTTCAAGTATTTAGGACAATTTTAAATGCCTGTACCAAAAGAGTCTGGAAACTTATTGAATGTACTACGTATCACATATTAATTCATCTGAAAAGTATTCGTTTATTCTCTATCTGGCCTATTTCTTTTGTCAAAAGTTTTTGGGTAACATTGATTAAAAATTGATATATTTTGTTTTAAGAAATATTAAAAGTATTCGTTTAAAAAATCAGTTTTTAGGTTGTCGATGGAAAATCCCTTCATTTAGTTTTTTTTTTTTTTTTCTTTTTAACCATTCAGAAATATAACGAAAAACGAAAAGTAGCCCAAAAAAAAAACAAAAAGAAAAAAAAGAGTCCTTACAATAATAAAAGGTTAAAAATAAAGAGGCGAACTTTCTTTTTTACATGTGAAATAGTATTTTTTTTAAAAAGAAGCACTTTGGTTGAAAATTTTTTATAATTTTTATCAGAAAGAAAGAGTAGTGAAAAAATTAAAGAACGACAAAGAAAGGATGATAACGAATTTTAAGTAATTAAATAAATAGATAAATAAAAAAAATTGAAAAGAAAGAAAGAAAAAAGGAAGAAAGAGAATTAGAAAGAAAGAAAGAAAGAAAGAAAGAAAAATGAAAGAAAGAAAGAAAGAAAGAAAGAAAGAAAAATGAAAGAAAGAAAGAAATTCTATCTAGTATTAATCATTTGTTTGCACACAGTTAAATGGTTTCAAGTATTAATATCTATGCGCAGCTGACCTTAAGCCACTAATTCTTGCTCCTTTAAGATAAAATATGGTTGGGTACTTGTTTGCCACAAAGGCAATTTGAAGAATACTGTTGGGACTATTATCGTTTGGTCATATCAAACTTTAGCAAGAACTTGACTTGACCTGCTGATTGATAGGATCGGACCTCTCCGACCGCCTGTCGAGCGAAGTAAGTTCTTAAGAGGTAGCCTCGTTAGGGATTGGGGTCAGTCCTCTGCAGAACTGCAGTTGGGTTATTCTACAGGTCTAACAGAGTAGAAATAAAGAAAGAAAGAAAGAAAGAAAGAAAGTAAGTAAGAAAGAAATATACTCAATTAGAAAGAAAGAAAGAAAGAAAGAAATATCGGAAAGATGAGTGGGTAGAAAGAAAGAAAGAAAGAAAGAAATATATTTAATTAGAAAGAAAGAAAGATAACTGGAAAGAAAGAAAGAAAGAAAGAAAGAAAGAAAGAAAGAAAGAAAGAAAGAAAAATCAGAAATTTATGAAGAAGTCTAAAAAAGAAAAGAAGAAAGAAAGGAAAAAATACAGAATTGGAACAAAAGAAAGAAAGAAAGAAAGAAAGAAAGAAAGGGAAATATTCAGAATTTCGACGAAAGAAAGAAAGAAGCGGTTGGCAAATAAAAAAAAAGAAAGAAAAAAGAAAGAAAAAGGAAAGAAATAAGAAGGAAAATAAGAAAGAAATATAGGAATGAGATAAATGGAATGCAAAGGAAAAAAGAAAGAAAGAAAGAAAGAAAAAAAAGAAAGATACAGATTTTATATGGAAGAAAAAAGAAAGAAGAAAGAAGGCATGAACAAAGTTCATCTCCCAATAATTCACCGAAGAAAAGAAAAGAAAAAATATTTAGTTCATCTTGCAAAGTTAGATGTGGCGACAAGTTTAAAATGTTCTAAGAGAGGGTCGGTAACACGATCGATCGTAGGTGGAAATAACTTTAGTTAGCATTATTATTGTCATTATTCTCTCTCTTTCTTTTTCTCTCGCTTTTTTTTTTTTTTTTTTTTTTTTGCACGGATTAAATTTCACAGACCCTTTCATGAATTTCAGTACAGCGTTACTCTTCTGCTGTGCATGTCCGGTCCCTCAACCCAAGCGCGCACCCTAGATCACATCTGCTTTCCATTCTGAACGATAAATAATTTGTAGATTGTAGAGCTAGAATGGGGAGCTGCGAAGTGGGGGGCATTTCCCCAAAATGAATGTGCACTTTATGAGACACTTTTAAACGGTTGACATAATGCATCATTTAAACACGAATTATAAAATCCGTCTTCATTTAAAAAATATATTTTTAAAAATTCAGATGATTGTGTTAACAACATTTAGTGTGAATAAAATTTATATACTGAATTACGATGCCAGTAGGAGTGTTACGAAATTAATGACTCTCTGTGGTGATCGACTTTTTTGCGACATCAAGGACGGTGTCTTTGTCAGGAAAATGTTGACCGTGGAGTCCATCATTTATTGGTCCGATTCGAGCAGTCGATCTGATAGGAGCGCTCTTAATTTCAGATTTTATCACCAAAAATGATCATTAAGGTGAATTTCAACTAGTAAAATTTTTCCTATATGTAGGAACTAGATGATTCAGCTTTGCTTTCATGTCAGACGCTATTGTATAGGTACCAGTAACAAAATGGGAATAAGAAAAAATAGACAAATAAAAACTAAATAGACAACAGTCTGTTTACAGGATTCTTGGGTACTAAATTCCACTGATACTATAAAACCACTTCTGCAGGCCTTGGGGTGGACCAAAGAATGGTATACTCTCTTTTATCTAGTTCCGTAATGTCTTCATTGCCTATCTCATTTTCTTTACTCGCCTGGGCTTTTTTTATATACTGTAAACCATTATATATATATATATATATATATATATATATATATATCATCATCATCATGGCGTGCCGCTAGCACGGAATTTCCTGACCCTCTCTCGCCACTTGTTTCTATCGTTCATCGCTCACGACAGGTCTTCCAGGCTACATCCTGTATCAATAAGGGTGCCACTGTTGGTGTAAGCTAGACGAGCAAACTTTCACGAGTGATTCGATTCTCATTGGGTGCCCCATTCATACGGTCTTATCCCACATTTAAGCAAAGCGCTTAGTAAATTAGCTTGTCTCGGGTGGTGTAATGGTTAGCAACCTAGACTAGTAAACCTACACGAGTTGGTTCGCGTCTCATTGGGTCCTCTTATTTATATGGTCTTGTGTCACATCTAAGCAGAAAAGCTTAGTAAATTACAACATCCTTTATCAGTACAGAGCTGCTGTAGATAGGTTCTAGTTAATCACCCGACCCTTGCTCGTCCGTGCGAAGGGGTCCAAAGAAGTATATCGCTTATGAGTTCGTTCTTACTTCTCAAGCAGTGTCCCACATGTCTTGTTCGGTTAATTAGGATGGGTGGTAGGTAGCCGTAGAGCTTCTGTTTTTAGGGATATTGCTAGGAAGATTTGTTCAGTATAGCACGTAGTATTCTTGTGCAATTGCCGTCAAGCTTTCTCTCCATACGCGTTGTCAGCGTCCATGTAGTGCATCCATATAGCAGTATCGAGACGACCGCTGCTTGGAAAAAACTGCGTTTCATTTTATCGGATAGGTTTGACTTCCATATGACCGATAGCCTATCTATAGCTGTCTATGCCATTGCTAGTTGCGTATTGATGTCTGTTTCGGTTGATGAGACGCTGCTTCCGGGGTAGGTGAACTTGTCCACAAGTTTCAGAGACTTACCATTAAGTGTGGAGATGTTTCCACTTCAAGTAAAGCATATGAACCCTGTTTTATCTGCGTCCATATGGAGACCTATGCCACCTGCTGTTCGTTCCAGACTACGTAGCAGGGATTCGGCCTGGGTGGGTGTATTTGACAGAAGTGCTATGTCATCAGCGTAGTCCGCGTCCGTAATCCTTTGTGTGGGGTATCGTCTGCTTCTTGCCTTTGCAAGAAGTGAAGTCATTTTCTTCTATTAAATCTATCGACGTTCATAGCACGTTGTCTAAGCAGATGATAAATAAGTATGGGGCTAATGTGTCCCCTTGCAGCACACCTGCTTCAATGTCAAAGAAGTCTGTGTCTCCATCCGATGAGCGAACTTTTACTTTTGTGTTTTAATATAGCATCATAATGGCTGCGACTGTTTCTTTGGGGAGGCCATAGGTCAGAAGTATTTGCTCCATATTCCTTCTGTGTATGAAGTCATATGCCTTGGAAAAGTCTACAAATATCAGTGTCGCCTTGAGGTGTTTTGCACGAACACTTTCTAAAATTCGACCAGTGGCCAAAATTTGTGAGGTCATGCATCGATTTCTCCAAAAGCCATTTTAGTTCTTTCGGAGAATTTTCTCTATTTCCGGTTCAATGCGGTTAAGTAAAAGAGCATCGTAAGTCTTGGCCGCCGTGGAAGTAAGGGTTATACCTCGGTAGTTCTTGGCTATCCCGAGGTCATGCTTCTTGGAGAAAGGGAGGATGCAGCCCTTAGTCAATCTGTCTATTATGTTCTGTTTGTATACGGCGTTTCATTATCGGAGCAGTATGTCGTCGAATTTCCTGGTTTTTGATACTTCCAGGGGTATTTCATCAAGACCTGCAATTTTCCTGTTTTTAATTTTCCTTTGTACTGAGTCGAGTTCTTTTTGCGTAAACTGTCCTTGATGTCTTGTTGATTGCTAATAATCTTCGTGATAGGTTTATCCATAACTTTCAGGGATTTTCCCAGCAGATTCTTGAAATATTGTTTTCACAAGTTCTTTTTGGCTTGCACCAGTGGCGACTCTAGCCTATTTTTGCTACTCGTGCCCCACCCCCTGCACTCTGTCAACTTCAGTTCTCAACCCGTGGTCCGTGGACCCAAAGTAAGTCATCATAGTTGCTATTGCGTGATTCTCCATTGTATAGCACAGATTGACAAACCTACCTTGCATGGTGTTTTTTTTTGTAAACAATCAAGATACTATATAATTTGTAGTCTTGTTAATACAGTAGATAAGATATTTTTTTTTCCTTTCAAAAGTATAGAAGAAAAGAGAAGATGTTCATTACTATGACTAGAAAAATATGTTTATTAGAATAAAGAAACTGACGACAATATACACAGACACAGCTAGTAGTTTTAATTTCGCTTAAAATAAAGATTATTTGTTGAAAATGTATTCAAATAAACAAATTTTAGTTACAGAATGTAATATATGCAACATTCATTAAAGAAATAGAGATCTGTTAGTGAAAAAAACGAATTAAAACACGCCGTTTAACCAACATTTACCATAGCGATGATGATGACGTCGGCGACGGCTCTAATCTGCTATCCCCTCTCTCTCTTATTCTCTCTCTCTCTCTCTCTCTGTCCCTCTCCCTCTTCCCAATATATCTATCAACAGTCACACGTGCTAAGATTTTTGAGCACAGTGGTAGGGTTGCTCTTGCTATTGGCTACAGTCAAAAGCGTATTTCTCTAACATTACTGTTATTATAAGGGTCTAGTACCTGGCACAGATCGGGCGTTCAACTTTATAGCCGATTTTATGGAATGTTCAAAGAATCTGACGGTGGCCGGACAAAGACCATCCGTTCAAAACAGCATCGTTGTATTATTCCCAGATATATTTATGAACTTTTGGCTACCTAGTTATCGAAACTTGAATAGATACGTAATTTAATTGAGATCAGACTAAGTATGTTTTCTTGAAATAAATGGATGATTTTTAATCCATTTTGAATAACATTGATCGAGTTATTGGTCGTGCCGGGCACGAGTAGCACTAGTCCCGTCTCCGCCCCTGGCTTGCACAGTGCTCTCTCTTCTACCCAGTTCATTTACTGTTTGCTATGCTATCATAGACTGTCTATTTTCAACCGAGTCTTTAATCTAATTGATCTGGTCTTGGATGTATTTTGTTTGTTCTTTTAGTTATGCGTAAGTTAGTTCACTTTGTGCTTTCTTAAGCTTCTGAGCGTTGACATTATTTGGGTTTCTGTTATTGCATAGTGATAAGGTTTTCACATCGTCATATTTTTTCTTAATTGCTAATATCTTTCAGGGAACTCAATGTTTTGCTTTTAATGTTGTTGGTATGTATTCTGCTGCCGCTTCTATGTTGGCATTGACGAAGTTCTAATATTCGTCATTCGGAGTAAGGATTTCTGATATCTCCTGAAGTGCATCGAATTTATTTCTTTGTGTCATCGTAGATTTATAGCAAATATCCCTATCGTTAAGCAGGGACCAGTCATAGCGTGAAGTCGTGGTTGTTTGCACTGCATTCCTACGTAGGTTCAGACGTATCTTTGCCGTGACAATTCGGTGACCAGAAGACACACCATTAAAAGAGGAATATTGTTCACAATTAAATGCGCTGTTAATCCATTTCTTATTCATGACGTAGTCTATCTGTGCTTTAGTACTATTTGCGTAAGTGTATGTCCATAGTTTTCCAGTTTAATATTGAAATTTAGTATTAAGGGCAGGTAATCCATTTTCTAGTGTGAAGTCCGTTAGGTGTTCCCTATTTCTGTTTGACAAGTTGTGTAAGCTGAATTTGTTGTTTACATTTTTACCTATTTGGACAATCATGTCTCCACCGATGATTAGAACGTTGTTTCGGTATGCTACGAATAAGGGAGGAAAGATTGTTATAGAAGGCATCGAGGTCCGTTCCATCACTAGAATTGGTAGGGATGTAGCAGGAGATGATCGTTGTCCTGAGGTTACTGTTAAACGTGGCTACCATCATCCTCGGTTGTATTTTCTCGGTGTTATTAAGTGATTTTAGGGCCCGTAGATCAATAAACATACCTACACCCATGCAGATGCCGAGACAAACGTCCATCCATTGCCAATATTGTGGTATTTTATATCTTCACTATGATGGTATCTGTGTTCTTGTATGCATATTATGTCTATGTTATGATCTATCACTGACACTGTCAGCTCTGGTAGTTGGCTTATTCTATTAAAAGTTCTAACGTTAAATGTTGCTATTTGTATTGTGGTTTTGCATTTAAGAAATTTTTGTTTTTGTTTGAGTTTGAATTCTGTAGCTGATTTTTCCAACACTGGGGTCAGAGCTCCAACCTCTGCAGAACGCGCCCCTTTTTTTTACCAGCGCGAAGAGTGATATATATATATATATATATATATATATGTATATATATATATATATATATATATACTGTAAACCATATTTTCTGATATACGACCTAGAACAAGCGTGTGTCATCATCTGAAGAGGCGAAGATAATGTTTCTTCGTCGAAATAAATTTATGACACTTTAACTGTGGTTGAGTTTTCTTCCAGTTGCATTATACATATATATATATGTGTGTGTGTGTGTGTGTGTGTGTGTGTAAAAAGTGGTTTGTAGCTGAAAACGTACCCTATCTAGCTGTGGTAATAATGGGTCTTTTTATCTGTGGGAGTTTCGGTGGAAATGAATAAGGAGTATAACACTTCGAAACCTTTTGGCTCGTAAATATTTTAAAGATATCTTCTTTTACATGTATGTATGGAATGACAAAATATTAGAAATTTTAGAAATAAATGAATAAAAAAAAAATTGGGAGGCATAAGTATGAAAATCTGCAAATAAAGAAAGAGAAAGAAAAAAAAGAAGAAAGAAAAATACACTCGAATGAGTTAAGAGAAAGAAAGAAAGGAAGAAAGAAAGAAAGAAAAAAGAAAGAGGCCGAAGTATGCAAGTGTGTAGAAAGAAAGAAAGAAAGAAAGAAAGAAAGAAAGAAAGAAAGAAAGAAAGAAAGAAGTATATGTGAGATAGAACTGTTAAAGGTTGTAAAAAAGAAAGAGAAATAAAAACATTAGGAAGAAAGAGAAACAAAAGGAATAAAAAAAGATAAAGAAAGAAAGAGTTTAATAATTTCAGCACAGCGTTACCCCTGAGAAACTGGGGGTGGGAGCAATTCCCCAAAATGTATCTACATTTTTGGAGACATTTTTAACACTTTTAAAGTTACATTCTTTACAAATATGTCAATACAGAATGTTTAAAATTTGAAGATCTTATCCATATAAATTTCTTTTATTTTTTACCCTGTACGTAGCTGACTTTTTTCATCAGTTTTATTGTCATAGTAACAAAATTTTGGCTGTTTAACTCTCCTGTCTTCTTGTGTCTTTTGAATCGAATTTTTCATAGACTATTCTCATTCTACCTTTCATGCCTTAGAATTTCACTTAATTCTCGCTTCCAACTAATTTCGCCCTTGTCACTTTTTCAACTTAATCCAGGACGAGTCAGTCCAGGATATGATAAAAACTGTCTAGTTCGAAAATCTGATGGGTTTTGAGTATCACTTCACTGCCATTATTCCCAGGTCCACTTCTATCCGGAGTGGTAGTTCCTGCTAGGATCCCATCTATTGGTCAAATAGATCAGTTCAAAATTATTTGAACATGATTCCCTAACATGTAGGCATAAAATAACATTAAATGGGTTGACATACCATAAGAATCAATCAAACAATCGATCAAATAAAATCAGGCACTTTTTAAATATTTTGCTGAATGAAATGTACCATAAGTTTTCAGTGGTAGCTTTCACACACTATTTCAAAGCTAACAATATGCTGAAACACAAGCACGCGCGCACACACACGTGCGTGCACACACACCCACACCCACACACACCCATCTCGGGTAAGTGGCATTGAGCGGTTAGTCTAGTCCCTTGGTGCTTTGCCCCCAGGCAATACTTATTTTGTAAGGCTGAGTTGAAAGCTTGGCGCCAGGAGCGCTACATTATGGGCAATGCCGAAGGGACTAGGCATTTTCTGAAATAGCCTAGCATTAATCTCGATTTTTGCGTGGTTTCTCAATGTAAAATGATCATGTGTCATATACTGGCTTAGTAGGATTGGTTGGTGGTTGTTTGGGTTTTATGGTATATCAACCTTTGTCGGTTATTAAACACCCAATCCAGTTTAAACAAATAATCAGTTCTTTTTCAAATAATTCAGTTTAGCATAAGTACAGAATTTAATTGTCAAAAACATTTCTATTGCAATTCAGTCAAACAGTTCTAATTCAAACAACTCAGTTTAGCATAAGTACAGTTTCAAAGCCAAAAACAGTTCTATTTCGAGCAAATCAGTTTAGCATAAATACGCAGTTTAAATGCAAAAGCAGTAAACTCTCAAAACTACAGTTAAGTTCTATTTGACCCATAGATAGGAGCCTATCAGGTGGTACCACTCCGGGCCAGAGTAGACTTGGGAGAAATGGCTAGGAAGGGGTACACTGCATTCCCCAAAGCTCCAGCAATACTAGAACCTCACCATCAAATTGTTTAGTGTCATATTGAGGACACTCTTTGGGTGGGGTCTTAGCTCTCTGCAGAGATGCAGTCGATGTATTCTACGGCCCTAGCTGACTGGGCAAGGCTTATTAAGAGGCCTTTTAAATACCTCACACACACATATAGATTAAAAAAGGGTAAAACTCACGGCTTTAATTGAATAAGTTTAATGTGAACGATATTCAGGTGAACTTTTATCCGCAGAAGATGTGCCGATACAACCTCACATGAAAATAAGCCATATGAAACTTAGTCATGCGTTTTGCACTATTATATATATATATATATGCATCCCCCACACACATATATATATGCATACACACACATACATACACACACTCACATATATATAAAGGAAAAGTGACCTTTAACCTTATTTTATTTAATAGTTCAAAATATCGTTATATAACTGCATTTTTGTACACTATTTTAAAACAGCCCGAGCGATAAATACTATATATATATATATATTCATATATATATGTGTGTGTGTGTGCGCGTACGTGTGTGCGTGTGTGTGTGTTCTTTTCATGACCATATATATATATATATATATATATTCTTTTCACGACCAAGATATATATATATATATATATATATATATATATATATATCTTTTTTTTTTTTTTCACGACCTGATACTTCGACAGCACTGCAAATTAGCGATATATATATATATATATATATATATATATATATATATATATAGATATATATATAGATATATATATATATTAGGAACAATGAATTAGAAGTAACGTAATGAGCCAGTACATAAAGCATTTTTGGGGGTAGGAGGAATTCAGTTATTTCACATGTAATTTGAGTCACGTGCTCGAAACATTTGATAGACAGTTGTTATGAGAACTAAAATAAATTTGTAGTAATTCTGTCAAAATCTTTTTTCACGACATGATATTTCGACAGCACTGCAAATTAGCGATATGATTCCACACATTTATATCGGTTCTTGAAAAATAAATTCTAATGTGAGTCCCAATCCTGATAACACATCGTTTTACTTGGCTCTATGTTATATAACGACGTCCGTGGTGTAGTGGTTACCGTCGAAGGAAGTAGAGACAGCGCATCAAGTTCAAATCCTGCAGGAAGCCCTTTGCATTTCCTTTAGCGCCATTATCTTAAGAAAACGTTTGAATTCAACTATTCTCCCCTTCCCAGATACGGATAAATAATAGGGCAATCTGGTTGCATTAACCTATAAAACTCCGCTTGAAATTGACCTTGTGTCGCAGGCTACTCGTCCGGTGTACTATGTTTTGTTGGGTTAGGTCCCTTCGTTTAACGGCATATCAACCTGCATGGGTTATTTAATGTCAAAGCCATTCTTGTAGAAGAATAGCAATGATAGTATTTAGCACATAGCTGGGAGGATAAAAGGGTTTCGTACATGTTCCTAAGGTAGGAATACCAAAGTGAAAGTCTTGGTGTGACTGTAGTTCGAACTCGTTTACTTCGGAACCACAGTCCACCACTACACCAGAGAGAGAAAGAGAGAGAGAGAAACTTTTCCCCCAAAATGACCCTACCACAAATATAGCTGTTCGTCTACAGGTTTTCACTGCAATAATTAAATCATCTGTTAAGCTAGTCGAGCAGTTCACATCTTTAAATAAACTGTTAGGGGCTCTTACGTCTATATTCGGCCTGTTGGACTAGCGGGTAGCGTGTTCACCAATGGACGAGTGTTCAATCCCAGGTCAAGTCATACAAAATATGCAAAAATGGTACTTGATATTTCCTTGCCTAACACTCAGTAATATAATGTACGTATCAAGGGTAAAGTGGAGCAATTCAGGGAATAGAGTAGCGCCCTTCCCTACACTTTAGTGTAAGAGCTATTGAAAAAGAAGCCTTTGGGTCGCGCAGGCCTATGGTCGCTAACTTAACTTTACTTTATATATATATATATATATATATATATATGATTAATAGTCAATTATAATCAATGATTTTATTTGTCAATGACAGTTGTTTCGTGTAAAACATTCGATATGTTAATTTCTTCCTAATATGAATAACGAAATCAGACCTGACCGATAAAATGAAACGCAGTTTCTTCCAAGCAGGGGTCGTATCGATACAAATGGATGCACTACTTGGACGCTAACTAAACGGTTGGAGAAAAAGATAGACGGCAATTACACAAGAATGCTGCGAGCAATATTGAACAAGTTCTGGCGGCAACACCCCTCAAGGCACCAACAATAAAGACACAGATGGAGAAGCAGGGACAAGCTCATAAGTGATGTACTCCTATGGACCCCCACATATGGCCGTGCAAAAGCAGGACGACCAGCACGAACTTACAGCAGCTCTGTTAGGATACGGGATGTAGCCCTGAAGACCAGCCAGAGGCGACGAACGATAGGGAGAAGTGGCGAGAGAGGGTCAGGGATATCCGTGCTAGCGGCACGACATGATGATGATGATGATGATGATGGTAGTTTCAACGAAAGTATGAATGCATATTTTATCTATAAGTTTAAATGAGTAACACTATTTAATTTTTCCGGGTGCGTTTTTAAAAAAAATTTCAGTCGTATTTAAATTAGGGGTTACGTTTTTTTTGGGTTTTTTTTTTAAAGGAACGTTAAAACATTGTATCAAATAATAGATATGCTATCTCCTCCGTAAAATTTTTCTGGGTTGAAAAATATGAAAAATATATATAAAAAATTATTCTAATTAAAAAATTAGAATTTTTTTTTTATATTCTCATCTCGCCGGAGGCAATATAAGAACACCCCAAAAAATTTTTCATCTAACATCTGATGATGGTCATCATAGATCAGAAATAAATTTATAATGATACCAAAGAAGTGAATTTTTTCTCTTTATATATACATATATATATATATGCATATAAGATAAATGTGTGCTTATATATATATATATATATATATATATATATATCCTATTTACCAACCCCTCCGCTCGGGCAGGATATGAAACAAGGTCAATTTTTAAGCGGAGTTTAACAGGTTTGAATTCGGAGTTTTCCTTCTCCTAGACTAGTTGCCTCACCAACGCTGAAGAACCCAGTCATATACATAAGAATTGAAAAAACTTAGATGAAAGAAGAATGAGATGAACCAGAACCGACTAAAACAGAACATGAAAGATTGATATACGTACACACATACACACTCATAAACACACACACACACACACACACACACACACACATATATATATATAGATTCGAATAGAATTCCATGGTAATACATGGAGATAGTTAAATGGGTGCGTATATATATATATATATATATATATATATTGAAAACACACACACACACACACACACACACACACATATATATATATATATATAAAGATTCGAATAGAATTCCATGGTAATACATGGAGATAGATGAATGTGCGCGTATATATATATATATACATATATATATATATATATTGAAAACACACACACACACACACACACACACACACACACACACATATATATATATATATATATATATATTGAAAACACACACACACAAACACGTATATATATATATATATATATATATAAAGATTCGAATAGAATTCCATGGTAATACATGGAGATAGATGAATGTGTGCGTATATATATATATTGAAAACACACACACACACACACATATATATATATATATATATATATATATATATATATATATATATATATAAGATTCGACCAGAATTTTATGGTAATACATGAAGATAGATAAATGGCCGAGCATACAACTCATAATCGCAAGAACTCCCATATTTGAATCATGCACTTTGATACGAATTCTTTTTCTTTCCCCAATTTTTTAAAATAATTAATTAGTTTTTATCGTTACTTCTGTCATTTTTTTTTCGTCTCCTTTTCCGCTGTGAATCGCGAAATCCTCGCTTACCCACTTCCGTTTCTGATAGCCGTGGTCGAACACCAGTGAAGCCTTCAAGCGTTTCGCCGCGACTCGGATGGTGGCGCCACTATCAACCAGCATCAGCGTTATCAATCTCTTCATTTTAATTGCGACCAAAGGGACCAAGTGCATGACTGGAAAGCAGCTATTAGCCAATACCGGTTCCTTTTCTTACCACTACTACTACTACTACTACTACTACTACTACTACTACTGCTGCTTTTAATAATAAGCATGATAATAATGATAGTATACTTACATATGAAATATAATGGGGCATTATATACAGTTTGTAAAAGAATTATTTACACCCCATTATATAGATTTTTAAATAGCTCTCTGGCAATTGCCATTATTTTTTTCTCAATTTAACATTTAACAGAAGCATTTTTAAACATGAAATAGTTTTGAACTAAGTCTATAACATGGTAGAAAATTTTAAATACGACAATATTTAAGTGTCACCTATCATGAAAACTCATTCGTTCTTCAACTATGGGGAAGAATACTGATCTTATCAAGAATCAACAAATAAAGACAGTTGATATCAAAACCAGTTAAAACAACCGAGAATTAAAGTTACACAATTGATTATTGAGACAAGAGGATCAATATTTTTGTCCTATGTTAAATGTGTGTTTGATGCTTACTGATATATTTGTTTGAGTTTTCATTAAAAATTTTGTCGGCATTACTGCACATTCCTTCAAATTTCCTATTTCATCATTTGTGAAAAAAATTCACTTAAAAATTTGGGGTATCGCAGCTTTTTTCATAATTTTCTGACACCAACTCTGTATGTGTGTGTGTGTACGCACGTGTATGTGTGTTTGTGTGAGTGTGTGTGTGTGTGTGTGCGTGTATGTGTGTGTGTGCGCGCACGTGTATGTGTGTTTTTGTGTGTGTGTGTGTGTGTGTGGTTGGTTGGTTGGATTTTACAGCAGGTCAACCCTTGTTGTTTTTATTTAATCCCTTCCTTGTAGGTTATAGTTGTTATTTCTGCAGGTATTTGTACATTATTTTATTTTTCTTAACTGATATGTCCACCTTTCTTGCATTATTTTATGCCTAATGTTTATATATATATATATGTATATATATATATATATATATATATATTGTCATTCATCGACTCTTTCGTTGTATCACAACTCATCAGTGTGGCTAGACACGCGAGATGCCTTCAGCTGGTATCGAAACCCGGGCAACTTTACGTCAGCCTGATAATACAATCTCAAAGCCACCAACAGTCTCAACGTAAGCAACAGGATTTAACGTATATTTTCCATTTGTTTACATTTTACGCTAACGGTGACCGGAGTGCTCAATTCGTTAGAAGAGATTTGTATAAAGCCAGTGGAAAACCATTAATTCCTTCGCGAGAGTGCTCAACCTCTGGTTTGGAGTGAGCATATATATTGTCATCCATATATATTTAAATGTTTGTTGTAATCCGCAGACAGACTGTTTCGTTGTATCACAACTCTTCAGTGTGGCTAGACACGCAGGACGCTTTAAGCTGGGATTGACACCCAACTAACCTTACGCCAGGACTTAGTTTTTTACCGCTCAGCCATTTAGGTGACCTACGTCAGCTCAGGAATTATGATGTACTTTGTATTAGCTTTCGTTTGTTAACATCTTGCGCTATCGGATACCGGAATGCTTAATTCGTGAGAAGACCTTTGCATTACGCGAGTGGTAGCCGTTAATTCCTTCACATGGATATATATATATATATATATATATATATATATATATATATATATATATATATAAATGAATAGGTTCACAAATGATTTCAGATTTGGTATTTAGGCTTTTATTATTTCATATGCTCGTGTTCTATACGTGTTTCCGACTTTATGTTTTCCTCAGGAGATTTTGAATGGTTAAGTTTCGGTTGTTCTTATAGTAAAGATTGTTTTGATAAGATGTGATTTTTTCTAATTCCAGAATTTGTGGCTGTGAATGTCCCATTGGAATTAATTGTCCGTGAAGACCTCTGGTTGACGTTAATGTCCTTTGTATATATAAGTAAATGTTCTTTGTATATATAAGTATGTATTCTTTGTGTGTGTGTGTGTGTGTGTGTGTGTGTGTGTGTAGACATGTGAATATTTAAGTACATTCATGTACATATACATTAGAGAGCTTTTGTTTAATTCTGTTTAATTCCAAATTTGTGGCTGTGAATGTCCCATTGGAGTTAATTATCCGTGAAAACCACTGGTCTATGAAAAAAAAGTATAAGTAGATATTCATTGTATAGATGTATGTATTCTTTTTGTGTGTATGTATATATATATATATATATATGTTAATATGTGCGCACATGTAGACATGTAAGTACATTCATGTATAGATGAACTAGGAATGTTTTGTTCAATTCCAGAATATGTCGATGAATGTCCTATTGGAGTTGATTGTCTGTGAAGACCTCTGGTATGCGTAAATTTTCTTTGTATATATTGGTATGTATCTTGCTTGTTCGTGAACACATGTGATTATGCTATTACATTTATGTGTATATATATGAAGGTAGCAGGAAAAAATATAATCCAAATAGGTGAATATATCATGATGTGAAGTCGACGTTAACGTTTCGGTTATAATAACCATCATCAGGACTTGGATATAAAATAGTTCACAATATCGATGGGTGATATATATATATAAATATATATATATATAAAACCTACTTGTATATATATATATATATATATACAAGTAGGTTTTGCTTAATTTTTTAAATTCCAGATTTGTATCTATGATTTTACTATTGGCGTTAATTGTCCATAAAGACCTCTGGTCTACGTAAATGTTTTATATAAATATAGATATAACTATATATTCTCTATGTTTGTGTACTCACGCATACATGCACGTACACATATGTCCATACTTACCCGTATAAACGTCGATTTCCGCCCTGTCGGCTGGGCTTGTAGAATATACCGACTGCACCTCTACAGAGGCACAAAACCTCCATAATGGGCCACCTGTTGGCCATGGGCGGCGAACCGTAATGCGCTAGGAGGGAATCCTTCTTGTTGAACAGTCATTTATCCGACGACAGAGTGGTCAAGGACTTGCAACTCACCAAGTTGACCCTTACTTGGTCAGATGGGCGGTTGGATAAACCCGATCCGATCAAACGGCTGGTCATGTCAAGCTCTAGCATCTATATGTTTTATCCCGACCGCACTTTTAACTCTTCACGTTATCTTTTAACTGCTAGAAGGCGGTGGCTGAGGGTCAATTACATTGATAGAATAGGAATTTGACCAGTGCTGAGAATTTATAATTAGCAATGGCTCAAAAACCTACACTAGGCTCGCGTCTACTTGTCGTGTATCCTTATCTCAACCAAGGCGAATGGGTTTCCCCCTTGGTACATTCCAAGCACAAGTTGGACTCCGTTGTGGGTGGTAGAGCACAGAGCCAGCGAAAAACATACGGCATCTATGGTTTCTTCAAATAAAAACTAAACGAAATCTGTGAGAATCAGACTCGGAGAATGAGGCAGCAGACTTCCACAGATTCATTGTTATTGAATCTTTGGAGGGTGTCTGCTGAGTCAAACTTTTGCCATTCCCCATGAAAAAAAAATGATTTCAACAAGGACTACTCCGAAAAACATTAAGAAAACCAGGAACGACAACTTGCTAGTCGAGATGGACAGCTGGAGACAGGCAAAAAGAATATTAAAAATGAAAACCTTTCATGTGATGAAATGCAAATCCTTCCCTCATTTTCTTGAGAGAATTGAGCATTACGTCCCCTGAGGTGCTTCAAATGCCAAAAATATGGACACCATAGTAAAGCCAGTAGAGAACGACACACCTGTGCCAAATAAGGTGAAAAGGACCCGGACCATATGGAGGAAGATTGCTTGAAAGAAATTAGATGTGCAAACTGCTGACAATATCATCCGGCTTACTTAAGATCTTGCAATGTTTACAAAAAAGAAAAGGGAATACTTGATGTGAAACACAAGATGTGTCCTTCCTGGAAACAAGGAAAATATTTGGGACCTATATGGGTGAAAACAGCTATGCCTCTGTCGCACAGAGGGTGGATACAACCAATCAAGAAAACAAATATAGAACTCTCGAAGAGAAATTGATTCAGTTGGAAGCAAATGAGTGGCTAAAGTTTCAGGAGCACCTGAAAAAACTACCGAATTTTACCAAGCACCAACTCAGCAATGGGTTGGGAATGAGGAGAGATCCAATGTGGTAATCCAAGCAAAAATGCATGTAGGATCTACCACTCCAACATGAAAAACTCCTAAAAGTGAAAAATCTCAAACAAAACAGTTGTTACATTAGTAACCAATTCGTCCACCAAAATGTGTCAAAAGCTAAAAAAACTTGCCTCCCCAAAAACCTGAACAACTTAAACATTGGGCATGCTGGGAAAATACAGATGAACACAAAAGTGAACAATGAAAGACCAGGAAACGAATTCTAAATACCTTCAACCAAATTCAATGTTGTTAGGCAACCTAAATTGCTTCAGAAATGATAACAGCACAATAAAAATATTTTTCAAGTAACATTAGCCGAACAAAACGACTAGTCTAAGTAACCCATCTAACATCTAACAACGACACAAAATTTAATATAATCAATCTATCCATATAAATCAAACCTCCCCAACATCAAGAAAAAAGTCGCCTATAAGAATCAATAATTGGAATCATTTTGAGATGAGACTTTTTTTTTTTTTTTTTTTTTAAATCTGAGAATTAATTTTTATTTATTGCGGACTTTTCTCCTTCATCGTGGTAGTTTTTGTGTTGTTTCTTCTTTCATTACGTTTCGGCCAAATTTCACCTCTGGCCTTCTTCAGGTGATTTACCGCGACCTCGGATAGGAATGCTGAGTCTTGTAACCGTATCCCCAGTAATTACTGCCTTCCATAGTTGTTGTCTATCGCTAGGGATAACAACAAGACAAGGAAACTTTTCTTGGGCATCCCAAATTAATCTAGGGATAACAACTAAGTAAAGAAACTTTTCTTAGGCAACCCAAATAACTCTAGGGACAACAATAAGGAAAAAAAAACTTTTCGTAGGCAACCCAAATTACTTCAGGGGTAACAACTAAGTAAAGAAACTTTTCTTAGGCAACCCAAATAACTAGAGGGATAACAATAAGGTAAGGAAACCTTTCTTAAGCAGTACAAATTACTTTACGAATAGCAACGAGGTAAGGGAAATGTTGTTAGGCAACCTAAATTGCTTCAGAAATGATAACAGCACAATAAAAATATTTTTCAAGTAACATTAGCCGAACAAAACGACTAGTCTAAGTAACCCATCTAACATCTAACAACGACACAAAATTTAATATAATCAATCTATCCATATAAATCAAATTGATTTATTAAAACTAAGTCTAAAATTTTATCCTACCTTAAAAAGCAATCTAATAGAATTAAATAGATCTCTAAAAATTTGAACAAAAATGTTGATTGCTAGAGAAATCAAATAAGATAATAGAGATTCCCACCTGTAAAAAATAAATACTCATTCTTCCCGGTCAAAGATAATAACAATTAAATAAACACATTCTTCAAAAAACTCTAAAAGAAAAAAAACTATACAGAACAACCTCTCATCCAAACAAAGACAAGCCTATAGCGATGGGAATATTATTATTATTATTATTATATTTGTTGTTATTTGGTTATTATTGGGGTTTTTAGGTTTAAGTAGGTCTTGCGTTGGTTATATTGGTATTACGTTGGCTGCGTTGGTATTTCGTTGGTTGTTATCCCCTCGCTAAATGTTGATGGAAAATAAAGGTGGTGGAGAAGAACGAAGACGTTGTTAGGTTTTGTATCAAGGGTTTAATGGGAGCATGAAGTAAAGGTGTTTACGCTGGTATGCTGCGAGCCTCGTAGTAACGAAAGAAGGTAGGAAGTTGTTAGAGTGTATCATCTAATTTGCTTTTAACTAGAATCCCTTGGTCGAGAAGAATAGACCCAAGGGATCCATAAACTAGATGGCTCTCCTCATAATGGTTGGTGAGGCTACTACTATTCGGGAGCAGACGAATAGACGTCCGTTCCCGTTGGGGATTTCTGAGCGAAAGCCAGATTCGCGGGCTTTCTTCAATTTTTGGTGCTGCTAGGAAGTATGGTTCGGACTGAATCGGACAAGTCATCCTGATTGGGTGAAAATGTTCGGTGACTCTAAAGGTTAAATTAAAATACGTGCCAAACAAAAATTTAAGTTTCTTTCTGCTACAAGCCTTCAAAAACTTAAGAAAACAAAGAAAAGCCTTCAAAAACACAAGAAAACAAAGATTTGATTAGAAAAAAAGCTGACAGGGGAAGCGCTGTAGTTATTTTAAATAAAACATTACAGAACAAAAATCCAAGGAATACTAAGAGATAAAACCAACTATACATTAATTGATACAAACATAGATCATGATATCATATGAAAAATTACAAAATCTTCCAAACCAACTATATTCCAAAAACTGGTAATTTTTACGGATTACCAAAAATTCACAAGTCCAGGAAATTAAGAATAGCTGTAGAAACACAAATCTAAATACATAGAAATTCAAGACCTCAGTGACCTCAAATTTAGACCTATAGTAGCAGGCCCACCGTGCCCCACCAACAGACGTGGCTGACTAATTGATATTATTCTAAATTCATTTCAATATACGATAAAAAGTTACATTAGAGATGAAAACCACTTTTTAAACTTCATTCAACAAAAACTAATTCCGATACACTCGTTGTTACTTTTGGCGACACAAACCTATTCAGTAATGTCCCTTACGAATAAGGAAAACAGACCATTTTGGATAGAAAAATACTCAGAAACATTATACTCAACATTTTTAAAAAAATTATCACAAATGATATAGAATTAATCCTGAATAATAACGCTATAGAATTTGACAACAAAAACTACGTCAAAATCCGAGGAACAGTTATGGGAACAAAAATGGCACCAACATACGTCACCTTAACCTTATAACACTAAGGAGAAAATCTATCTGAAATCATAAGGAAAAAATACAGCAACAATATGAAAAAGAATATAAAAACAGAATTTATTAGGTCATAGAAAAAATAATGGGATAACTTAAGGGTGTCCTCGTCGTGTAATGGTGGAAGCGATGGACTGCGGAATCGTAGTAAGCAAGGTCGAACTCTAGTCACGCTCTTACGTTTAGTTTTAGACAAATACTCTTGGGAAAGGTATAAACCCCATTATCCTCCCAGCCATGGGTTAAATAGTACCTCTACTGTTCTTCTAGAAAAATGGCTTTGGCATAAAATAACCAACGTGGGTTGATATGCCATTAAGCAAAGAAATCAACCAAACCTGGATAAATTGCATATTTTGGATGCATACCTTTCCCAAGGGTATTGTATTAGTTTAGGGTTAGTACAATACAATACCTAGTACAGTAAAATAAAATGCCTTTGGGAAAAGGTATGCATCCAACTCTCTTTCTCTCACTATATATATATATATATATATATATATATGCATTGCTCATCGGGGTAACATTAACGACTTATACAACTTACTCCCAAACCTCCTCCCTAAAATAAAATTCATCATAGGAGACAATTTTCAAGAACTACAATTTTTATACGTCTTCGTTAAAATTCAAAATGGATAAATTATCATAGATATTTACCACAGATTTTTGGAGGTTCCCGTGGTGTTTTGGTTATCGTCGTAGGAAATGGACACGGCGACACGAGTTCAAATCCTAGACGTGACTGATAGCATTTCACATAGCACTAATACCCTTGGGAAAGGTATGAATCCAATTATTCTCCCTCCAACTATGTGTAAATAGTAGGTCAGACTGATTTCTTCAGCCTTGTTGAGGCAACTAGTCTAGGAGATAGAAAAACGGTTAAACTCCCCTTAAAAATTGACCTTGTGTCATATCCTGCCCGAGCGGAGGGGTTGGTAAATATAGATATTTACCACAGATATTCAACAATACCTCCATTGTAAGAACGATCACTCCAAAGGCAGCAAAAAAACCATACCTTATACTCAAGCACGTAGGATCTGTATCACAGTCGTTAAAATATTAACATAACCGGAGGACTTTACGGACAATTGACTCCAACACAACATTCACAGGTACAAATTTGGAATGAAACAAAACCTATTTATCATATTTACCCAATCCCTCCGCTCGGGCAGGATATGACACAAGGTCAATTTTTTAGGCGGAGTTTAACAGGTTTGAATTCAAAACCTATTTATATATGTAAATGTCCTTACAGGTTTACATAAGTGTATTTACATGAGCATACACTCACACATACACAAAGAATACAAACTTACATATATATATATATATATATATATATATATATATACAAAGAACATTTACATAGTCCAGAGGTTTTCACGGACAAATAACTACATTAAAAATGATCACATCCAATCGAAACTATTTTTGCTATAAAAACAACGACCGGAACTTAACTTAACCATTCAAAATCTCCTGAAGAAAGCACAAAGTCGGAAACACGTGTATAGTCCAAGTAGATGAAATAATAAAACCTAAATACCAAATTTGTAATCATTTTCAGACCAGTTCATTTTAAAACATTCACCCAAAGGTGCGTTATAGAAAAGGTTAACAGCCTCATCCAGGTATTGAAGTCTCCGTGTCCCTTTCCAACGTCGATAACCATTACTCTATGAATGCCACTATATATATATATATATATAGAGAGAGAGAGAGACAGAGAGATTTCGATGCATACCTTTTTCTAAAGGCATTTCATTGTACTATGCTAGGTATTGTATTGTACCAACCCTAAACTAATACAATACCCTTGGGAAAGTTATGCATCCAACTATTTCCCTCAAGCTATAAGTAAAGGAGTATAGGAAACTGGGCTCTTTAACCTTTGTATAGCAACCGGTCTCTGAGAAAGAAAGCTCTGAATTCAAACCAGTAAAATTTCGCTTAAAGAAACTAAATTAAAACCTATTAAACATCGCTTAAAAATTGACTTTGTGTTTCACCCTTCTCGTGCAAAGAGGTTGGTTCATATACATATGTATGTATAGTTTATTTCTATTTTAAGTTAATTCCTAACTTTAATTCTGGCAGAGGGAAAAACAAAACAAATGATCCAACTTATGAATAAACAAATACACAAATTAATATTTGGGGAAAAATTCCATAAAAAAAGAAAAGACTAAAATGTACGTATTGTCTGAATAAAAATCAAGCAATGTTGTAATGTCCATTTAAAAGAGAGAACTCTGACAGAGAGCTCAGTTAAACGAAAAAAGAGCTCGATACGGAGTAGAACAAATATAAATATAAATCCCTAATGGACGAGAAGAAATCTACCTTGGTTTCATCTTTCTTGATCATCAGGATAAAACTGACCCTTTATATCCTGATGATCCAAAAAGGTGAAGCCTCGGTAGATTTCTTCTGGTATATATATAAAGATATTTTGAGACGTTCAAAATTTAATCAAAGCAATAAAAAGATCTGAAGACCTATTCATGATGAAAATGAAATCATCAAAAGAAGTAAAAGGGAAAAAAGGTGACAAGCTAGCCGACCGGTTTTGTCCTTGCTCAAAAAAAACTAAATCGGGGAAAATTTTAGTGTAAAATAATGTTAAAAAAATGAAAATATGGAAATATCTGTCATGGGAAAAATATAGTATTGGAATATATATATATAAATATATATATCGAAATGATATTAATTCATGTTTTCAGAGAGACGGTTTGCCGGACAAAATATACTTTCAGATGAAATGAAGAGTGTGACTTGCTTAGTATAGAGAACAAGTCCACACTAACATTCACCGCTCAGTTACGATTATTTATAAAGTGTTCTGCAATTGAAGAGCCGTATGTGTTCCTATGATTATCTATAAAGTTACTTATTTTCGTTGGGACATGTTTAGTTCTTGGATCAAGCCTCTGGTTAGTTCTTCCAATGTAGCTCGAACCGCAACTAAACATAAAGTAAATATTATTTACATATTGTTAAGGGAGGACGAAACCAGGCAGTTAGCTTATCAATTCTTTTTTAGGGTTTTATTCCCATCATGAATAGAACTTTGGGTCTTTTTATATGTACGAGGTGCATACGATAAGTTTCCAGACTTTTTTCGTATGAACGCTTTTATTGATAGTACACAAATGAAACTCTAGTCCCCTTCCAAGTAATCTCCTCCGGCTGCAATGCACTAGTTGTACCGTTCCAACAACTTCTGGAAGGCCCCATGGAAGTCCTCTTGTGTGAGCGTGTCAATGACCTTCGTCACAGCCTCTTTCATCTCCTCAATTCTCTCATAACAACAGCCTGTGAGCTTAGGGAATAACCAAAAGTCACAGGGTGCAAGGGCTTGACTTATTGGAAGGCTGAGAAACTGTCTTGATGCCCATCTTAGTCAAATAGTCTGTGAGATGGATGGAGTTGTGGACTGGTGCATCGTCATGCTGGAAATGCCACTGAGCCGATTTCAAGAGTGCTGGCCTCTTCCCAAGGAATCTCTTCCTGAACTCCCTTAAAACCTCAACATATTAACCCTAACCTTAACCCTAGGCCAATCAACTCTAGTGTATTGACCTCCTTACTCCTCCCACACCTCTCATCATCCCTCACAGACTCCTTGCCTTCCTTGAATCTCTTATGCCACTCAAAAACTGATGCTCGATTCATGCAAGAAGCTCCAAAAGCAGTCTGAACCATTCCATAGGTTTCTGTAGCATTTCTTTTTTTAAGTTTAAAACAATTTTATGGCATATCGTTCTTTTAAAGTGTCAGATTGCATTTTTGAAATTCACCAGCTGTGACAATCAGGCTTTAATAGGGTGTATTCCAATTGCTGCTGAAGGTGTTCATTAGAAGCTGAATTCATAAAAAAATGGTCAGTCATCTCATAAGATGTATAGCAATAACATAGTGAATTTTCAAGAGTCTACGACAATTTTCAATCCCTGTACAAAAAAGTCTCAAAACACAGCTGACTTATACGCCAGTCGTAGATTATACTGCAGAGCCACGAGGAAACTAACGTAAGCAAAGGGATTTTAAATGCATATGTATCACTTTTGTTTTGTTTACATATATCCGCTTAACCGCTACCGAGAGCTCACTTCTTTCAAAGAGTCTTGCCTAACGTGAGTGGCAACCGTTGATTCCCTCTGCAGAGAGCTCAACCCCACAGGGGTGGGGGAGCATATAATGTGATCCACAGACAGTTTCTGATAATGAATTCGTTTTCATTTTGATGACGCAAGACCACTAGCGAAACATATCAGTCTGAATTTTCATACTGTTTTCTTGTTCATACTAAGGTACATATATATATATATATATATATAGAGAGAGAGAGAGAGATCATAGTATGAGGAAGAAAACAGTGTGAAAATGCAGACTGATATGTTTCGCTAGTGGTCTTGCGTCATTACAATGAAAACGAATTCATTATCTGAAATGAGATAGTATACCCGAGAGGAAGTCTTTTATTCAAACACAAGTTGAAAAATAACAATGATAAAATCAAAACTAAACGCATTTATGTTGTAAGAACTGTGATAGATAACAAACCCCAATATATATATATATATATATATATATATATATATATATATATATATATATATATATATATAAACGAGGTGCCTTCAATAAGTTTCCAGACTTTTTTTACACAGGCATTTAAAATTGCCGTAGACACTCGAAAATTCACTATGTTATTGCTATACATCTTATGAGATGACTGACCAATTTTTGTGTACTATTTTTCTGATACGCTTGATCAGAGTTAGTAAACTTGACGACCTTCGTCAAGGGTAACCCGAAGGCTCCCTTTTCAATAGCTACTACAACGAGGTGTAGGGGAAGGCCCCACTCCATTCCCTGGATTGCTCTACTTTACCCTTATAGTGCTAACTGCTAAGCAAAGCGGCATCAAGTACCGTTTTTTAAGTCTTTGGTATGACTCGACCTGGGATTAAACCTTGGTCTCCCAGACCATTGGCGAACACTCTACTCGAAGTACACGTGTAATAATCCAAGGTTATCTAAACACGAATTCTCAGAGGTAAATATGAACTGAATGTTTTCACACGACTGCAACTTCAAAAAACATCAGCTGATTTTCGATCAGAGTTGCCAGCCTGAAAAATAAAACATCAGTTTTATTACTTTCGTATCGGTTTTGTATTGTTGCTCCTGTAATTTTCATTTGATTTCTTTTTATTTGAGAATTTATTATGTATCTCTATGAAGCAGATATGAATGTTTTCACTGACCGATTTTCTGTTAAGGTTGCCAACCTGAAAAATAAAAATGTCAGGCTCATTACTTTCTTGACCGACCTCGTAAAATGCCTCGCAATATGCAACACGTCTTAAAAGGAAGATTATTCACAGATAGACCAAATGTTTCGACTAAGGCGGAAAGGAAACGACGGTATAAACGAGAGAGAGAGAAAGAGAGAGAGAGAGAGAGTTCTCCTACAAGTCCGATGCCCATGAGCTTACCCTACTTAAAGTGATAACATAACTCATTTTCCTGCAGTTGGAGTTGTAGAATGACTCTGTAACGGCCCTGTTCGATCGAAAGTGCGGGAAATGCGATGTGGCAAAAAGCAGAAGATTGCAGTCTTGGGAAATCGGCTTTCCCAATGTTTCTGGAAGTAGGAAGTGGAAGAAGGAAATATGGTTGAGTCCGGCCATCAAAGATCAAGTAAGCTTCACTTGATTGATTTAAAATCACCGAAGAAAAGCTGGTTCTGCTCGGCTATTCTGAAAGTGCATGCTATGGTAATGACAGATATCGCCAAAGTTTATTACTTTTGCATAGGATTTTTCTTACTTCGAGATGACTTCCTTATTTTTCCCTCACTTTAATCTAAACTTTTTTCTTTCTTCTTTCATCCCCCACCTTTCTATCTCTTTAATTTTTTTTTTTTTGCTACAATATATACTTGTGTATAAATCGGTCTCCTACATAGGTTAATATTTAATTTATGGTGACGAAATCATTAATTTGTGTAATCATTTTTTATATCATAAGGATTCAGATCAAACGCCATAAAAGATTATATATATATTTAAAGATGGTTGTTGTAAGTTCAAAGAAAGAATAAGGATATATCTAAAATAAGATGGTCTACGGAGAGATTTGTATTTTTTGAATTTATTTATTTTGTTCTTACATACGTGTTCATATATATGTATTACATACGTGTTATATATATGTATGTTTCCAGCTTGTTGCTTTCGTCAGAGAACATGTGTAGCAAAAGAGCTTTTAAATGGGGTACTCGGTGAGACTTGAACTCACTCCTGTTTCCAGTATAAATGATTCTTGTCTGGTTGAATCTGTTTTTATAAGGGTTTTTGTTTCCCCCTTCTTGGAGTATGTTTACTCTGGTCTTCTTTACCCTTTTTTGATATTTGATATGTTTGTAGTTGTGTGTGTGTCTATGTGTGTGAGTGTTGGTTTTAGGTTTCAATAATGACTTTTTTTTTATCATGGATTGTTTTGCGTTTTTTTTAAATTCACTGATAGTTCTTCCTTTTTGTGTGTGAACATGTGTGGCATAAGGTCTAGTTAATGGGTATTAAATGAGATTTTAATTTGCTAGTGTTTGTAGTTTGAATGGTTGCTTATGCTTCTGTTTTTTGCGTGGAAGAAATTGAGAACAAATACAAAATCAAAGAAATACGAGACGCAACAAAAATAATAAAAAGCCAATATATATATATATTGTCATCCACAGACAGACTGTTTCGTTCTATCAGAACTCTTCTGTGTGGCTAGACATGTAGGACGCTCGAAGCCGGGATCGAAACCCATCCAACTATACGTTAGACTAAGTCTCAGACTGCTCGGCCAACAAGCGTACCACGTTTGTCTAAGGGAATTTTTAAGATATTATGTAGTAACAGCAGCAGCCATTTGTTTACATTCTTATACCCTATCGGCTATATATATATATATATATATATATAATAGAAGCTTACTACATTGATTTCACCGCAAAGGATCTTTTGAAAACTCTTTAGGAAAACTACTTGGTTAGTGTATACAAAGCCAGATGGATAAAATAAGAAAAAGTATTTGAGAATTCTATTCAAGATACTTTAAAAAAAGAATTAAAATCATAAAATCAGTTTGGTACATGGCAAATCCATGCATTGTATCTCATTTAAACGGATATTTGAAACAAATATGGGAAACTGATAAGAGAATTCGTGATGATAAATGCTACTTTCTTTTTATTGAAGAGAAGCTGGCTATTGCAACGTACCCCAATTCTAAAGAATTGTTTAAATCAAAGATCTGAGATAGTGAACGGATGAAGGCACGAAAATAAATGGCTACTTAATCGTTAAGCGTCTGTTTATCAGTGTATCTGTTTTGATCCCACACTATTTTCCTTCGTTAATCATTTTTTGTTCTTTCTTTCTTTCTTTCTTTTTAATCGATCTTTCTTTCTTTCTTTCTTTCTTTCTTTCGCTAGTTCTTCTTTTCTTTCTTTCGTTCGTTTGTTATTTTCTCATTTGTATTCTTTCTTTCTTTCTGCTTCGGTTTCTTTAAACGAACATCATTCTTCGTGGGTTATTCAATGCCAAAGCCATTTGTGTAGAACAGAAGTGGTAGTATTTGACTTATATCTGGAGAGAATAAGGAATTTCATACTTTTTTCAAGAGTCCAAAAATAAACGTGAGAATGAGACGAAGGTTTAAACTTTCTTACAACGAATTCATAGATGTACATATATTTATTTTTTTAAGTAGATGAATTAATATTGTGAATTGAATTACGTTGACCAGAAAATCCGTATGTTACAGATGTAACTTGCAAGACACATTTCGGTTATTTGGCCGCGCATTTGCGATGACTAGTTGATTTGGGGTCACACGTGTTCGATATGAACTAGTGGCTCAGTTGTAGAGTTTCGGTACAGCAATCTGTAGTGGAGATTACGGTATTCACTGCTGATGAGACAAGGTCGAAACAGCAGTCCAGTGTTCCTGTATATCATGCGTAGGTGTTCAGCGGTTTTTATGGTAATTTAATTCACAACGAATTCATAGTCCAGAATGTTTGCCACAACACCATGGGGACTTTTTCTTTTGGCATTTACTATTATTCTATTTCTTGTGGTTCATTTTTCCACTTCTTCCAAATTTCTTTACTAAAACCGCCCCCTACTGAGGGATAACACTCACCCAGAAAAAAGGATACTGATCTGAGTATGATACTGTATCTAGTAACAATGCTCAAGTTCTGGAGCTCTGAGAATGGGGTAACCTTCATTGTCATTACTCCCAGGTACACTCTGGTTCGGAGCGATCGTACATGTTAGGGTCTAATCAATGGGTCAAAAAAATTTTTTCGGAAATTATTTGTATTAGATAGGGATACTTGAAACTGTATCACTGTGTCCAAATTATTTGTATTAAGAATGATTATTTGAAGTTATAATTGTTTACTAAGGATTAAAAGATATTAGACGTCAATCAATATTTACAAATATTCTTTCCCTGCGTTCATGTAGGCCCATTCGGCGTTCGTGCCATGAGGTTGATATTAATTTGATCACCAGGGAGACTTCCCCACGAGACAACACCAGCTTAGCAGGGCTAAGTTTATTGCTTGGCACCTGAGGCGCTCCAAATGTGGAATTCCGGGGGTATCAAGTATTTTTTGTGACTGTCTGCATGAGTTTCGATTCAGGCATTCCTCTCCACTATAAAATGGCCTTGTGTTAAATGTATAGGTTGGTAGGAGGTCGGATAAACATATACTTATTAATAAACGAACAATATTTCTACTTTATAAATGCTATTTATTAAACTTTAAGTTCCTGTATTTAAAAACCTACAGTAGCCTGGAAATGAAAGTGAAGTTTATCTGATGATGTAGCCCAGTTCTTGAGTTCTAGGGAGTATGGAGTACTCTTTTATTGTCATTACACCCAGATAACACTCTCAACCGGTGAGGTAATACCTGTTAGGACCCCATCTATTTTTGGCGTTGGTTCCCTAACCTTCTAAGGAGACAATCATCTGGAGGTTGCAGATTCAATCCTGACTGCAAGCGAGTAACAATGTTATGTTTTGACCTTCGACCCGGCCCCCAAAAAATGCTATTCCAAGGTGATGCACCGGAAGGAAGTGACACATTCCAATGGCCAGGAATCGAAAGAGATCGCGTAGGCGGATTAAGGCTTATAATATGGGACAAGGTGAAGGTCCCACTGTGCCAATACAGACTGATGCACCGGAAGAGAGTGACCTCTGAACTGCATGACAGTTATTTCCGCTTGATGACGATTAAACATTCGATTTCAAAGATCCAGTGGGCGATCGTGTGGGCGTTGAATTATTATTTAACTCAGTTGAGTTCGAGTCCAAGAAGCAGTTGCCAGTAGAATTCCAGACAGCTGGAGACCAGATGTGGTAGGGAAAGCCACACCCGATCGAGGGGGCCCTCGGAAAGTTTGGGGTCCAGAGAAGATGCTGATAAGATGCAATAAAGAAAGCCAGCATCCAGCAGTGGGCCCTAGGCCTCCGGTTGAACTGCACTAAAGAACGAGAACGACACAACGTGACGGTCATAACCGTGGGGTCAAGATATTACGGTTTATATTCGGTCTCCAGCTCCCTCTCACATGCAACCCTTGAACAACCCTTTCGAAACCTTACAAATAAAGTGAGAGGTAAAAATATTTGTAAAGAAGTCTTCTTGCGTCTTCCTTCCTTCCTGCGTCGTTTCTTCCTGCGTCTGTCTTTGTCACTGCCTCGTAATTATGGTGTCGTTATGATGCTGCATGAACATGTAGATGAGAATATAACAACAATACAGGAATACTTATTACTTATACCCAGTGATGGCTAACGGAATCAGAACAGGCGACCCCCGAGGGTTCAATAAAGGACGTAGTTCGAAGTTCACGAGTTCGACAAATACCTTAAGAAGACCGGAGGACATATCAGCCGAAACGTTGTGGAAATAACAGTAACAGATGAAGACAATAGTCCGACAACCGTTAATGATAAAAATCAACAAGCTTCGTCTCAGAAATTTAGACAACTAATTATATAGATTTGTTTAAAAATGTTATATTGAATAGAACTGCTTGAAAACATATCACTGGATGCAAGTAAAGGTTTTTTTTTATTGATGAATAAAAAATGTTTGTTTGAAAAATAAACGATTTCGATAGAACATTAAAAATGTAGTTAATACTATAAAAAAAATTAATTCTATTTCGGCATTAAATGAGCAATAACAGGTTGACATGCCATTAAATAAACCTAACCGAACCATATGATTTAACTGTGTATACTATTGATTATTATTAATAAATAGGAAGAGGCACTTGAAACCTATGAACTCACCAGTGTTGGCCGACCAGTAAAACCTTGCATTCATCAGCTCTGTGCAGATACTGAATGCCATCTAGAGGACCTGCCAAGAACGATGTTCGATAGGAACGAATGGAGAAAGAGAGAGTGAGAGAGAGAGAGGGGGAAGGAAGACACTAAAATACATACATATATTCCAACACATACATACTTAGAGTAAAAGGAATAAGTGCTATCAGAAAAACATGATGATGATATTTAAACCATTTAATGGTATATAAATAGTTTTATGAAATTAAGGCATTTAATAACCCGAAAAGAGTTGGTGTACCATTAAACAAATAAACTAAATTATTATTTAGTTTATTATTTAAACTTTACTATTTTTTCGAGTCTGTTTACATTAAAAAGATATTTAACTCATTTAAAATAATTTATACACTAGTTGAGGTACTCGTCTACGCTGAGAAAGACGTTTATTCAATAATTGTTGATAAGAAATAAAAATCTCCCCGAAACTGTCTTAAACGATTATTGTTTAATAAAAGATAAGCTCGTATCACAAAATACGTATTTTCTAATAAATTTGAATTGGGGACTCTCTGTAGCATCGTCGTTAATACTTTGGACTGCGACATTATAGTAAACGATTTTGAACTCCAGTTACACTATTACATTCACTTTCAGACTAATGCCCTTGGGAAACGTATGAATCCCCTTATTATACCCAGTAATGGATTAAATTGAACCACTAATAGTCTTCTACTGGGATGGTTTTGGCATTAAATAACTGTTGTGTGAGTCTTACCCATCTCACCATAATGGACTCTTCTCACCTTTATTAGTACTGAGAGATTTCGCTGCCAGGAGAGCAGATCAACACCGGAGTTATCCGAACAGTACAAGACTTATGATCTTTTCTATGTAACTCTATCTTTCTTGTGTAATATAATCTGTTTATCAAAATTTATCCAATATCCGTGTCTGCGTTTTCATTAGTGACCCTTTCTGGGGCCACAACAATAACCCATGAAAGTTGATGCACCATTAGACAAAGAAAGCAAATAAAACTATATTTTATGATCATCTCATATAATTTATTTTGTTCGGTGAAAATTTTCCCGGAGTTTTCAAGGAAAATCTTAAGAGATTTATTGTTTTAGACATTTCTGTCTTTATCCTGATTATAAGCAATAATTCAGTTTAATTATTTTACATGTTTTTCAGCATGAAAAACAAGTTTGTTATTTAAAAATTTTGTATTTTTTAGATGAAGCTCTTTTAATTATCATTCTTAATTGCTTTGACTAGAATTATTTTTCTTCCTAATTCTACTTGTTTGTAAGCGAAACTCACTGTGGTCGTCTCTTCTACGACGACGAGATTCTGCGCATATTGGAAATAAGAATAAAGTCTAGGTGAGACTTGAACACAATTTCCTTTCTGGGTTCGTATCTTACCGGGTGCGTTTTCTTTATTCCTGTTTCCGTTGTGCTCTGATTCTCGTGACAATCCTGGTGAGTTGTGAACAAAAGCTGCAACAATTAGAAAGAAGAATAATTCCTTAATAATACACCTTACTAAAGCCTGATTGTCACAGCTGGTGAATTTCAAAAATGCAAACTGGAGGTGAGAACCCTTTAGAAGAACGATATGCAATAAAATTGTATTTTAAACTTGGAAAAAATGCCACAGAAACGTATGGAATACTTCAGACTGCTTTTCGACCATCTTGGATGAATCGAGCATCAGTTTTTGAGTGGCATAAGAGATTCAAGGAAGCCAGGGAGTCTGTGAGGGATGATGAGAGGTGTGGGAGGAGTAAGGAAGTCAATAGAGCAGAGCTGATTGGCCAAAGGGTTAGGGTTAGGGTTACTATGTAGAGGTTTTAAGGGAATTCAGAAAGAGATTCCGTCGAAAGAGGCCAGCACTTTTCAAATCGGGTCAGTGGCATTTCCAGCAGGACAATGCACCAGTCAACAACTCCATCCTTATCACAGACTATTTGACCAAAATGGGCATCAAGACAGTTCCTTAGCCTCCCTATAGTCCAGCCTTTGCTCCCTGTGACTTTTGGTTATTCCCTAAGCTCACAGGCTGTCGTTATGAGAGAATTGAGGAGATATAAGAGGCTGTGACGAGGGTCATTGACACGCTGACACAAGAGGACTTCCATGGGGCCTTCCAGAGGTTGTTGGAACGGTACAACTAGTGCATTGCAGCCGGAGGAGATTACTTGGAAGGGGACTAGAGTTTCATTTGTGTACTATCAATGAAAGAGCCCATACGAAAAAAGTCTGGAAACTTATTTAATGATCCTCGTAAATTCTTGGAGCCACATAGCTTCCTTTTTATTATTGTTTATTTTTAGGAACTTTCTCTCTTTGTGAGTGTTCTTTCCCAATGAAAGATAAAAATAATTTTGTTAAAGCCTTTCCTTGGGTACAGCAAATTTGGTAGTAAATTTCGTAACTCAACTCGCAAACGCTTGATTGTCGGTAGAAGACAGACAAAAATACTCTTCCCAAATATGCATATAGATTTAGGAAAATATTTATATTTTTTATGTTTTTTTTATTCTTTTTTCTCATTTTCTTTTTATATTCTGTTAATTTTTTCTTCAATGTGATAAACTCCTTCGTCTTCAAATTGTTTTTTCTTTAGTTTTTTTACAACCATTCCAATATTCTATTTTATTTCTTCATTTCTGCAAATTTTTCTCAATATTTTTCTTTTGCAATTTCATTTTTTCAAGATTTCAAGATGGCGGCCGTATATTTTCTTTATCAATATTTTTTCATTTATTTATTTGCTTTTCTTGTTTTCTCTGTAAAGTTTTGGTCAGATGATGGCTGCATGGGGTAAAATGGCTGCGATGGCTGAAATAGTCAAACTTCTGTTTCTGTCAAAACTGCCAACCTTCAAAAAGTAACATTTCTCTAATTTTTTCCTTTTTATCTTTAATTTATATTTTCATTTTTTTTTATTCTGCAAAGCATAAGACGAGTAATATTTTTCCCGGGCAGTTTTTACCTCACTCTTTCTTATAGATGCATTACCTTTTCTTCATTCGTTTCATAGATATTTGTTCGATTGCAGCACACACATACAGAGAGAGAGAGAGAGAGAGAGAGAGAGAGAGAGAGTAAGAGACTGAGAGTGTGTGTGTGAGAGAGAGGAAGAGAGAGTGAGAGAGAAAGAGATAGAGAGTGAGAGAGAGAGAGAAAAGAGGGTAACAGAGTGAGAGAGAGAGAGAAAGAGACTGAGAGAGTGTGTGTGTGAGAGAGAGAGAAAGAGAGAGTGAGAGAGAAAGAGATAGAGAGTGAGAGAGAGAGAAAAGAGAGTAACAGAGTGAGAGAGAGAGAGAAAGAGACTGAGAGAGTGTGTGTGTGAGAGAGAAAGAGAGAGAGAAAGAGATAGAGAGTGAGAGAGAGAGAGAAAAGAGAGTAACAGAGTGAGAGAGAGAGAGAAAGAGAGAGAGAAAAGAGAGAGAGAGTAAGAGAGTGAGAGAACGAGAGAGAGAGTAAGAGACTGAGAGAGAGAGAGTAAGAGAGAAAGAGAGTGAGACAGAGAGAGACAGAGAGAGAGAGAAAAAGAGAAAGTGAGAGAGAAAGAGACAGTGAGAGAGAGAGTAAGAGAGCGCAAGGGAGAGTGAGAGAGAGAAAGAGAGAGAGTAAAAGATTTATAGAGAGTGAGAGAGAGTATGTATGAGAGAGAGAAAGAGAAAGTGAGAGAGAAAGAGATAGAGAGTAACAGAGAGAAAGAGAGAGTGAGAGAGAGAAAAAGAGAGATTGAGAGAGAGTGTGCGAGAGTCAGAGAGAGTCAGAGAGAGAGAGAGAGAGAGTGTGTGTGTGTGAGAGAGAGAGAGAGAGAGAGAGTTGGTGTCAGAATTATTTGCAGTTGCAAAAATTATAGAAAATCTGTGATATCCCGAATTTTTATGTACATTTTTTTTGAAGAAATGTATAATTATGTCAAGAAAATTTTATTGAAATCTCAAACAAAGATGGGGGTGTCATCGTGGTGTAATGGTTAAAGCGATGGACTGCGGAATCGTAGTAAGCAAGTTCGTATTCCAGTCGCGCTATTACGTTCACTTTTGGGCAAATACTCCCAGGAAAGGTATGAACCCCACTTATCCTCCCAGCTATGGGTTAAATAGTACCACTACTGTTCTTCTAGGAGAATTGGTTTGGCATTAAATAACCCACAAAGGTTGATATGCCATTAAACAAAGAAACCAAATCAAACAAAGATACCAATACACCTCAAAAAACATTTGATATAGTAAAAATAGTTGACCCTATTATCTCAATAACCAATTGCGTAACTTTAATTTTTGATTGTTGCTTTTAACTGATTTTGATATCAATTATTTTTATTTGTTGATTACTTGACAAGAAGAATGTTCTTCACCATAATTGCAGAACGAATACGTTTTCATGGTATGTGACACGTAAATATTGTCGTATTTAGAATTTTCCCCATATTCAAATTATTAGTTCAAAACTACTTTATTTTAAAAAGTGCTTCTGTTAAATGTTAATTTGAGAAAAAAATAATGGCAATTGCCATCGATCGTATGGAAGTCAGACCTGACCGATAAAATGAAACGCAGTTTCTTCCAAGCAGCGGTCGTATCGATACTGCTATATGGATGCACAACTTGGACGCTAAAAAAATGGCTGGAGAAAAAACTATTACACAAGAATGCTGCAAGCAATACTGAACAAGTCCTGGAGGCAACACTCCACAAAGCACCAACTATACGGCCATCTACCTCCTATCACGAAAACTATCCAAGTTAGACGAACCAGACATGCAGGACACTGCTGGAGAAGTAGGGACAAGCTCGTAAGTGATGTACTCCTATGGACCCCCACATATGTCCCAACAAAAGCAGGACGACCAGCTCGAACATACATACAGCAGCTCTGTGAGGATACGAGATGTAGCCCTGAAGACCTGCCAGAGGCAATGAACTATAGGGAGAAGTGGCGAGAGAGGGTCAGGGATATCCGTGCTGGTGGCACGACATGACGATGATGATGATTTAATGGGGTGTAAATAATTCTTTTACAAACTATATATAATGTCCCATTATATTTCATATGTAAATATACTATCATTATTATCATTCTTCTTATTATAAGTAGTAGTAGTAGTAGTAGTAGTAGTGGTGGTGGTGGTAAGAAAAGGAACCGCTATTGGCTAATAGTTGCTTTATAGTCATGCACTTGGTCCCTTTGGTCTCAATTAAAATGAAGATATTGATAACGCTGACACTGGTTGATGTATTTTATATCATTATTATTATTATTATTATTATTATTATTATTATTATAAGTAGTATATATATGTGTGTGTGTGTGTGTGTGCGTTTATATTGAGGCGTTCGTTGAGTGATGGTTACCGTCGAAAGAAATGAACACGGCAACCCTAGTTCAAATTCTGGACGAAGCTGTTTACATTTCATTCATCGCTAATACCCTTAGGAAAAGCACGAATCCAACTGTTCCCCTTCGACGGATAAATAGTTGAGCAGACTGCTCTTAAACCTTGTAATGGCAACTGCATTAGGAGAAAGGAAATTCTGAATTCAAACCTGTTAAACTCTGTATAAATTTGACTTTTTTGTCGCATAGCGTTTGTGTGAGGATATATATATATATATATATATATATATATATATATATATATATATATATGTATATTTAGGCAGCATTTCTTCGTTAATGCAAATTTCATTAAACATAATAGACATTTTATGCCTACATATTTTCTTTTGGATCCGTTCGAATTCCCGTATTACTTTTATCGTATTTGGGGGGAATTGATTTAGGTATTGCCCCTTCAGATATAAAAAAACAATTATTCGTAATGTAATATCCCGTGATAAACTAATCTCCTCCTCCAAAACAATATTTTATAAAGAGGTAAAAAACATAAAACAGGCTCTCATCGATAATGGGTTTCCTAACTATATTGTTGATGAACAAATTAAACGTATGATCAAAAATGTTAACCAACAAAATAAACAGTGTACTACTCCATCCAGTCAACAAACATATATCAAACTTTTTTATCGTAACCAAATGCACTACAATTATAAATCCGATGAAAAAATAATGAAAACATTGATTCACAAAAACATACTCCCCACTGATCCAAATAAAAAAATAAAACTTATTATATATTATAATAAGTTTAAAACCTCGAATTTGGTCATTAGAAATAACTCCTCTCCCTCGATTGGGGTGCTGCAAAAAACCAACGTTATATATAAATTTAAATGTCCCCTAGGAGATTGTATCTCTGATAATAATAATATATATGTTGGTTTAACCCCAACTACCCTGTCGAGGAGACTTACAATGCACCTTTCTGACACAAGTTCAATAGCTCAGCATTTAAAAAAACATTCATGCCCAACAACACGACTACGAAAAATTCTCACCGACAACACAACAATACTCGAACATCAAAATAATAAACAAAAACTTCAGATTCTCGAAGCACTATATATTAGAAACCTGCAACCAGCACTTAATAGAATTAATTTTCAAACCAGTGCTAATGTACTTAAATGTCTTTAGCTACTGGCACTATTTACAGAATTACATTTAAAAGCAAGCGCCATAATCTCCAACAGCAAAGACGTCCTTACACAGTAGTAATTTGCTAAAACAAAAGTTACATCACTTTTGTAACAGATTCTCCCCTGATGATGGCCCAAAGTCGGGCAGAAAGTACTAGGGATACATATAACTATGGACAATACCTAAATCAATTCCCCCCGAATACGATAAAAGTAATACGGGAATTCGAACGGATCCAAAAGAAAATATGTAGGCATAAAATGTCTATTATGTTTAATGAAATATATATATATATATATATATATATATATATATATCGTCAGTAATTTCTCTTGTAAACATGTTTGATTTGTGTCTGCTAATTCTATTTTTTGCTCTGTTCAAATCTTCGAATGAGTGGTTTGACTTTTGAATGAAATGAATTTATACAGTATTTTCCCCAAATAGTTTCTGTCCCAAGTGAGCTAGTGGGTGTCCTCATGGTGTAATGATTAAAGTGATCGACTGCGGAATCGTAGTAAGCAAGTTCGAACTGATTATGTAACAATACACAACAGTAAAAGAAAAAGCTTCTCAGAGAAAAAAGTCATTGGTTCGATAAGATTGCAGGGATTTTAAGTGACATTTGCAAATGTCCTATACATACGCAATGGGGCTTAATTCTAACAGGGGTGGGGGAAATGAAATACCTGAAAGTCAGCCAACTGTTGCTTGAACCAGTTTACAGTGCACAATGAGGGCAGTTATTTTGCTGGAACCATTATCGCCTCCAGGATACCTAGCAAGGGGTGTGTATGTCATTTTTAATAAGAAAGACACTAGTTTCACTTTCTCTTTCATTTTCCGAAATCTAATAGCTCTCATAAAGCCACAACTACATCTTTCGAAATTCCCTACCGATAACGGTTTCTGTCTAATGGTTATCGTTGTAATAAATGGACAAAGCGACACGAGTTTCCCTTAGTCCTTATACAATTGGGAAAGGTATGAATTTAGCTATTTTCCGAGGGATACCCCGTGGACGAGCGGCAAATAAGCTAAACTGTGAAAATGTAGTAAGGGTGTTCAAATTCCGGTCATGCTGTTACGTTTAATTTTGGACCCTGGGTTCAATCCCAGGTCGAGTCATACCAAAGACTTTAAAAATGGTACTTGATACCACCTTGCTTAACACTCAGCATTATAAGGTACGGTTCAAGGGTAAAGTGGAGCAATCCTGGGAATGGAGTAGCGCCCTCCCCTACACCTTGGTGTAGTAGCTATCGAAAAGGGAGCCTTCGGGTCACCCTCGACTATGGTCGCTAACTTTACTTTTTACTCTTTGGAAAGGCATGAACTCTCATCCGCCCCCTGCAATGGGTTGAATATTAGCACATGTGTTCTTTAAGGAGGGCTTTGGTATTAAATAAACCAAAAAGGCTGATATATCATTAAACAAAAAACTAATTCACGTCAATTAATTTCCTTTTATTTAACAACATACGTATCATTTTTTTCCTTGTACTTCTATTCGCTACAGTTTATACTTGCCCCTTCTTATTTCTTGCCTTTCAACTTAAATGTTCCCTTTTAACTCGCATAAATGTTCGTACTTACATTTTTATTTTATTCTTCTTCTATCTTATCCTCATGCTTTTGATTCTTATTCTTCTTTCTCTTCTTTTTCTTTCGTAATTCATTTGTTCTATCTTTCTTCCTCTCTTCCTTTCTGCTATTCTTTCTTTTTCTTTTCTTTTCTTCTATTACATTTCAAATCAACAAATTTATATGCTAATCTATATTATATTAATATGGGTCTCCCTCTACGATCGGTCTGCTCCCATCTTCTCACTATACCAAAAGAATTGGGAATGTGACGTTTTATCAGATGACACAGCACTTATTTTCCATGGTATAATACACCAGGTACTATTTACCAACCCCTCCGCTCGGGCAGGATATGACACAAGGTCAATTTTTAAGCGGAGTTTAACAGGTTTTGAATTCAGAGTTTTCCTTCTCCTAGACTAGTTGCCTCCCCAAGGCTGAAGAACCTAGTCCGTCCTACTATTTACCCATAGCTGGAGGGAGAATAAGGGGGTTCATACCTTTCCCAAGGGTATTTGCCCGAAAGTGAACGTAATAGCGCGACTGGAGTACGAACTCGCGTACTACGATTCCGCAGTTCATCGCTTTAACCATTACACCACGAGGACACCCCTAATACACCAGGTAAGACGTAGTAACCGATGCTGTAATATTAATAATATTGTAGTTGTTGTTTGGAACAGAGTACACTGCTTTATGCGTTCAATAATAATTTGCGTGGTTGCAGTGTTGAGGTAATATTCTATTTCGTTTGTCCAGACGACGTAGCAGTAGTTTCCCACGGTCTAATGGACCAGTTGAGATGCAGTAACCATGCCATGTTACGACTGATGATATTCTTGTTGGTCGGGTACTACAAAACCTAATGAAGCTGTACGTTATCCACTGCATTGAGTGATGGGATGCGGTACACCAGTGTTTAGTTGGGATCCAATATTCCTTCGCATTGAATAGTTAACGCCCTTGTCATTTGTCTGTGGCTCCTTCTTGTTTCGCCTGTGGGTACTTTCACTTTTCAACTACTCCTGCCAAGGATAGATACATACTGGTATAATGGATCCGGAGAAAAACCTGGATCAGCTACCACGTCGAAAATAGAGTCTTATATTTCTGGCCGCATAAGTCATTCAACTGTTAAACGATAATAAATCCTATTGGCGTGCTGCTGTTTTCTAAATTTTTTCACCTTTGAAAACTCTACGAAATACTCTGATATAAATCGTTGTCGATTTCTATTTTTAAATTTGGTTAAATTTGGTGAATTTATAGATATACCCAAATAAATGAAATCTGATATATATATATATATATATATATATATAGGTGGGAGCATGTGTGTGTGTGTAATTATATATCGAAAATAAAAGATAAAACGCAGTTATTCGTTTTCAATCTTATTTTTTAATTGCTCGTTTTCTTATTAATGAGTGATTTTTTAAGCAAAAAATGTAAATTTGATAATACAATTGGTAAAAAAATGCTACCTTTGTTATGTAACACATAACTCATAGACATGTTTGAAACGTGAAGACTCAGTTGTTTTTGTGAAACGAGTTTATCAAGAATCCTGACCCGGAAAAACAAGTTGATGGACAGACAGTCAGACAAACAGACATAGCAGCATAATATATATACTAACAAAAATATACGCCCTCCACTGGACACATGTAAATAAGTTTTAAAGTAATTAAAATATAATTAATTTCAAATGTATTAAATTAGAAAGACTAACGAAACTACATAAGATTTTATAAAAAAAGATCACACTGATTTTAAAATACATTTTTATTGATTTTTATATAAAATTACAAATAGGATTGCCTTATGTGTGTAAATATCTGAAAAATATTAATATTGGACGAATTAAAAAATTAATAAGATAAAAAATAGCATTTATTATCATTTAAAATCAAATTATCACGTTAAACTTATTTGACAGAGGGGATATTATCGAAGAAGAGAATAGCTTGTAACCTAGCACTTCCCCTCACTCCCGGCTTTCATTTCTAAATTTTCCAGATTGAACTATTTAACTTAATTAGACAGTAAAGAATGAAATTACATTCATTTTTATTTTGTTAATGAATTACTCTTAAGATTTAGCTACAAGATTTGCGCTTATATTTAATGCCGAAATTTGATTCATTTGTAATGAAAGCGTGCTTCACGATTTTTGAAATAAAATAATCGGGCACTAATTAAGAACCACAAATGATAGAGTTGTGAAAATTATATTTATTAAAAGTTAAAAGTCAACCATTTTAGGATCTGCAACCATTTAGTCTCAGACATAAACCAAAAATGTCAAGATGAATCCTGGAGTATATGCTCCAGATGTCCACTGTTCAGTTGAGGGCATTCTTGAATGCAGCGGACAAAGTTGTTAATAACAATAAATTGTGTCGGATAGTGAAGAACCCGTTGCTCTACGATCTTGCCAAGTGCCATGAGCTTTAAAGTTCTTGACCAACTTGAAAATCTGACTCCTGTTTGGAACTGTAGCTTTATTTCAACAATTCTGAAATATGTTGAATTTGCTTATAATAATAATTATAATTTCTTTTTCTTTTGCTTTAGACAGTCTCTTCATTATAATTATAATTTGGATAATGATTATAGTTTTAGACAGTCTCTTGATTATAATTATAATTTGGATAATGATTATAGTTTTAGACAGTATCTTCATTATAATTATAATTTGGATAATGATTTTAGTTTCAGACAGTATCTTCATTATAGTTATAATTTGGATAATGATTATAATTTTAGACAGTATCTTCATTATAGTTATAATTTGGATAATGATTATAGTTTTTGACAGTCTCTTCATTATAATTATAATTAGGAAAATGATTATAGTTTTAGACAATATCTTGATTATAATTATAATTTGGATAATGATTATAGTTTTAGACAATATCTTGATTATAATTATAATTTGGATAATGATTATAGTTTTAACATTCCGCAGCATATATTCTTTATCACACTTTTTTTTATCAATAACCACTGCCATATGATATCAAGTATTCCCAATAATACAAAAATTTATACAGTCATATGTTATCAAGTATTCCCTCTAATACAAATAATCTATACACATTTATATTGTTATGAAATAGCCGAGGGATTTCGGTTCATGCCTTTGAGTTTAGTTAGACTGAGAACCTTTCGGCTCAGCACATGGGTAGGTTGGGTGTAAGATTGAAGCAGGTGTTAACGCGGGTGCGCGCGAGTGGATGGAGGTGTCACTCAGATGTCATAACAGTCCGAGACGATACTGGGTGACAAGGTGCGGGTGACGTCACGCACCGGAAGCACGCGGAAGTTTGTGTGAGAATTTTGAAGAAAATAAGAGTTGGGTTTTAGACACCAAACGAGAAGGATCAATTTTGGAGCTCGCAGGCACGAGGCGAACGTGCGCTCTATGGGGGGGGGGCTCGAGTTGGGGGCCAAATGAATAAGACAGCATAGAAGATTGTGTCTCTCCTCCTTAAGTCGAAACCTTTAACTCAAAGTTAATAAAAAGGTTTCGTACCTGAACAACAAGTCGTTATGTGTTTTTGAGGTTCCTGTTCTTTATATATTCTATCGTTAATGAACATTACATGTCTATTTCGCACATGGCCATATTCGTGTATATGGCTACGCAACAATATGGTTTCAAGTTTTCCCTCAAATACAAATAATTTGTACGCTGTCATATGGTTATAATAATTCCGTCTAATACTGATCATCTTTAAACAGATCACTTTGACCCATAGACAACTACAACAACTCTGTTTCAGAGTGGACCTGGGAGTAATGATAATAAAGTGGTACTCCATATTTCTCAGAGATGGAGCTTCACTAGCAGATGCAGTTTAGTGTCATGCTAAAAACTTCAACTTTTTTTTGGTGGTAGTAGCGGGGATAATTCTTCTGCAGAGGATTCAGTGAGCTTATTCAAAGCCCTACTGACTGAGCAAACAAAAAGTTGGAAGAAATGTGCAAATGGGTGATATATATATATATATATATATATATATATATATATATATATATATATATATATATATATATATATGTATGTATGTATGTATGTATGGATGTATGTATTCTTTCTAAATTTATCATTAGCCTTCAGATTTTACCCGGCAGCAAGTAGATAAGGCGAACAATGAAGTGTCTGATGATTAGTCTATGACCCTCACCCATCGCTGCCATGGAGAGACAAGCACGCCAAATCAGCCACTGCTAAAATTACTAAGATCTGCTTTTTCATCGCCAGCGAAGTTTTAATCATTGCATACCCACCTTTACCGGCCATCCTCCACAACGCTAAGATAACCAAAATCCGCCTGTCTGAAATTAGACCTGCTTTTAAATACCCGAATACCAAGATTTCTAAATGCCTAAAGGTAAATCTATTACAGGGCTATCAAAATTTACAAGAACTTTCATTTCAACTTAAGTATTTTAAACAATTCTTGAAATTCTTAGACGAAGCAATGCCAGTTATTCATTTTTAAACGTCTTTTGCCTCTTGTTTGTTCACACCATGAAGTAATAATATGCACAACTTTAAGGAATCTGATTTTCTTAAATGAAGCCCCGTCAATATCATTCATATTTGCCAATTCGTTTTTCTTTCATATTATTTCTGTTGCTTTCTTGCGTTAAGTAGAAGTAATAATAATAATAATAATAAAAAGAAGAAGAAGAAGAAGAAGAAGAAGAAGAAGAAGAAGAAGAAGAAGAAGAAGAAGAAGATGAGACACATCAACTCTTATGGGATTTTAACATCCAAACGGATCACCTAGTCTGGGCCAGTCGACCAGACTTTACAATAATCTATAAAAAAATAAATAAATAAAAAAGAGAATTTGCAAAATTGTGGACTTTGCTGTCCCGGCTAACCACAGAGTAAAATTGAAAGAAAGTGAAAAGAAGGATAAGTACATCGACCTTGCTTGGGAATTAAAAAACAAACAAACTGTGGAACATGAAGGTGACAATTATACCAATTACGACCGGGGCTTTTGGTATAGTCACCAAAGGATTATTAAAGGGACTGGGGGACTTGGAAATAAGAGGACGAGTAGAGACCATCCAAACGACTACATTATTGAGAACGGCCAGAATACTGAGGAGAGTTCTGGAAATTTGTGGAGACTTGTCGTCACTCAAACTCCTGTGATGAAAGACCATCAGCTAACGCTGACGTGAAAAACTCTCTGAAGAAGAAGAAGAAGAAGAAGAAGAAGAAGAAGAAGAAGAAGAAGAAGTCATCAATATTCTGAATTCCTTAGGTGCAGCATTTGATGAAACAAGAGATGTGTTGCTTTTTTTAACAACATTATCAACCTTTGTGAGTTATTTAGTACCAAAGCCACCCTTTTAAACGAATAGTAAGTAAGTAAAGTTGTCTCCGTTTAGTCGAGGGTAACCCGAAGGCTCCCTTTTCGATAGCTGCTACACCAAAGTGTAGGGGAGGGCGCTATTCCTTTCCCTGGATTTCTCCACTTTACTCTTGATCCGTACCTTATAATGCTGAGTGTTAAGCAAGGAGGCATCAAGTACCATTTTTTGAGTATTTGGTATGACTCGACCTGGGATTGAACTCACGTCTACCGGGCCATTGACGAACACTAATCATTTTGTCAATGTCCGGTAAAGTCTGTGTATATATATATATATGCTCCCCCATGGGGGTTGAGCTCTCTGGCGAAGGAATTGTCGGCCGCCGCTAGCGTAATGCAAAGCTCTTCGAAAGAATTGAACACCTCTGGTAGCCGATAGGGTATAAAAAATGTAAACAAAGGCTGCTGCTGCTGTTTCTAAAAATAAAAATACCTTAAAATTCCCTTAGCCAACGTGGTCCGCTTGGTGGACGAGTGGCCTGAATCACAGTCTAGCGTAAAGTTGGACCGGCTCCGAGCGTCCTGCGTGTCTAGCCACACTGAAGAGTTCTGATAGAACGAAACAGTCTGTCTGTGGATGACTATATATATATATATATATATATATATATATATATATATATATATATATATAACGAATAGCAGTTGCACTATTTAAATTCCCATTTCGGGCTATCATACCTTTTCGAAGAGTAATTGTCTGAAAGTGAACATAATAGCGTGACTGGAGTTCGAACTCCCTTACTACGATGTCACAGGTCAGCTCTTTAGCCACAACGTCCCGGGAATTCCCCCTTTGATGAAAAAAGTAATAGAATAAGATGAATTAACGATTAGTAAAAAAAAAACTAATGACACTGCTTCATTTACGTAAATCAGACAAGTAAAAACTATTACCTATTACTATTAATATTATATACTCTGAGGTTTTTTCACCAGTAGAGATCGCTAAAATAAACTCTAGCTAAATTCCTCATTTTGATTGTAAAGGCGTCATCTTGTTTGGTTATTAACACTAAGCCGTATAATAAAAAATAGTCTTTGAATTGCTGTTTTATTCTCTATTTTCTTATTTCTGTTACTTTTTATCGCAATACGGATTTCTAATCTCGTCTGTTTCCACGTTAACTCTTCTTAGACAAGAGCAAAACATTCAACCTTGATATTCTACTTGAGGATATAAGGGTGCAAGAAGAAAAGAAAGAATTAATTAATGTTTGGTGATCTCTAAAGATTTGAAGGTTCAAATGTGTAGTTAAGACTAACATATTTGATTATTGACTTAAAAAATATGTAGAATATGAAAATGAGAATTAGGGAATGTGTAATGAAGAGATTGTCTAAAACGAAAGAAAAAGGAAAAAGAAAAGGAAAGGAAATGAATGAAATGGCGATGAAATTTCTGAAAAGGAAGAAATTTTATCGCTATTGAATTCATACAATTTCTTTCTTTCTTTCTTTCTTTCTTTTGCTCTTAACTGTCTCTTCTGTTCAATATTCTTTCTTTCTTTCTTTCTTTCTTTCTTTCTTTTATATAATTATTTCTATTTACATTTTTCTTAAATTTTATATTAGTCCATCATATTAAACTTAGATTCGTCTTTTTTTTCATTACATTTATGCAATGATTTTTTAAATCGATCTGTGAAGCCTTGTTTATTTTCCTTCCGATCGTTGATATTTAAAAGGAAAAAAATTCAAAATTGTTTTAATTTGATAAATCTAATTAAATTTAAAAAAAATACAACAAGGAGGCAGAAGGTTTGTAAGGCAAATCATCAAAGGAATTCCACTTGAAATACTGGCGCCAGATTTCGGCCTACGTCGGCGTCTTTGATGTTTGTCTTTGAGAAAATTTGTTGACTTATTCAAAATGCTGTCTGAATCTTTCACGAATGGCTTATTTCCTTCCACCCTTAGAATTTTTAAAAATATTTAATCTCAGATGGGCAATTTGAAATTGTCTGAAAGATTTTTTTCATTTATTTATTTCCTCATTATCTTTTAGTATAAAAAAAGATCGAAGGTACGTGTCCTCACAAGATGCCTATCTGATTAATATTGTACAGGAATTTTTTGATATTGTCATCTATCCATGTTTGTGTGTGTAAACTGTTTATGTTTTTATATATATATATATATATATAAAGAGAGAGAGAGAGAGAGAGAGAGAGAGAGAGAGAGAGAGAGAGAGAGAGGGAGAGATGTGTTCGTGTAATGGTCATCGTTGTAGGAAATGGATTCGACGACGACGACGACCCGAGTTCAAACCCTGGACTAGGTTGTTTGCATTTCGCGTTAATACCCTTGGGAAAGGTATGAATCCAACAATTCTTTCTCCAGTTGTGGGTAAACAGCTGGGTAGACTGAGATTTTTAACCTTGGCCAAGGAGAAGGACAACTTTGAATTCAAACCAGTTTAACTCTGCATAAAACACACACACACACACACACACACACACACACACACACACACACACACACACACACACATATATATATATATATAGGATGGAACGATAAAATTGTCGCCCTAGAAAAGACGACATGATCCCATTTCCGTTTAATGAAAACCGGTTTTATTTTTTTGTTGCCCAGTTGTGTACAAATCCCAACAGCGATAGAAGCCTTCTATCATGTCTGAAAGTCACATAATGTTCAACGAGCGAGATCGGAGATGCGCCGCTGTACAACTCATGGTCTCTATCAATCCAAGTTATGACAACAGGACCATTGCCAGAACCCTCAAAATGCAAATCCGGACGGTTCAACGCTTGAGGGCACAGCTCAACGCATCGGACGACTCTTTGGAGGTGGTGAAGCGGAGGTTTTAAGTGAGAGCCACATCATGCCACCTCACATCTTCGAAGTCGGCTTGAAAGTCAACGCCAAAGTGTACCTGGATGTGCTGAATAGTTTGCTGATCCCCTGGTGCAATCAAGTGGCCGGTGGCAGACTCTGAGAGTGGCAGCAGAACTCGGCGCTGGCCTACAAGTCCAAAGAGACCCAGGCTTGGCTTCAGAAGGTGTACTACGACTTTGTACCCTTCTCTCACTGGGCCCCCTCCTCCCCCGACCTGAACCCGCTGGACTACTTTGTTTGGTCATACGTCGAGAACATCACCAACATGACCTCCCACAACACCAAAGCCAGCCTGATCGCTGCCATCCGCCGAGTATTCGCCGAGCTCCAGCCGGCGCTTGTGGAAAAGGCATACTCCCAGTTCCGGATCCGTATCGAGGCGGTAGTTGAGGCTGAAGGCGGGTACATTGAATATATGTCAGCTCTACTGCATAATCAAGTTAGCTGAATTGATTTTTTCAATAAAAGTTTTAAAATAAAGCTGTAGTGTTGTTTTCTTTAGGACGACAATTTTATCGTTTCACTCTCTCTCTCTCTCTCTCTCTCTCTATATATATATATATATATATAATGTTCTGAAAATAGTGCCTGATTTTAGTATAAACTATATAAAGTTCAAAGATATTGAAAAAGAGAGAATGTGCTCTCTCATGTTGACTGGTCTGTCCTGCTGCTACCAAGGGAGGAAGTGAAGAGAGGGCGAGAATGGTTAGCGCGGCCTTTTATGTTGCCCAGGGAGGTGACCCGAGCAGAACGGCATCAGTCATTCTCATTGGACGAAATATGTAAATTCGAAATTCCAACGGCCAAAACAATTCCCGCACTAAATAATGATTTGAAATTCTTTCTGCAACATTATAATTTCATTGTAGCAGTATAAGAATTCATATTACTCAGGATCAAAAAATTCCTCTTTGCTAATTTTCCATCAGTTCTTTTAGAATTTGAATTTGAAAGCTCTTGATCATGAACATAAAAAAAGAAATGATTCCTTTACTTTTATCATGGGTTTAAGCTTGCTCATATTTGCTCTTTAACTGCTATAACTATAAACATAACACTGGGTGATAGATGAACATTTGATTGGACAGTACGGTGCTGGTTTTAGAAGTTCTGAGGAGTGGATACGAATTTTGAAGATCAAGAGGGTAGAGGGTGTCAATCTGCAATCGAAAAACAATATATGAAAAAAATTGTTGAATAAAACCCACGTCAAAGCGTCAGAGAAATGTCTAAGGCAATGGTTTTCAGCATTTCTACATTATCGGATCATCTCTTGAAAATTGGCAAGGTGAAGAAACTTGACAAATGGGTTCCAGATGAATTCAGTCAAAGAGCAAGATATTTTGGAATGTGTTCGATATTTTTTCTGTGGAATTCTAAGGATTGATTTCTTCATCGAAGAGTGACTTGTGACGAAAAATGAATCTTTTATGAGAACCGTAAACGGTCGACTCACTAGCTTGATCATGATATTATTCAAAACTGAAATTGCATGAATAGGAGATTTGGGTGAATGTCTGGTGGTCTGTCATTAGCATTGTCTACTACAGGTTTCTGGGATCAAACCATAGCATCACTAAGGAAGTGTACTCTCAGCGAATGGATAAAATTCATGATCCTTTAAGTAAAATGCAACCGGCACTGGTTAATAGAAGTTCAATTTTGGTTCATAACAATGTTCAGCCACATATCGCCAGAATGTCACTACTCTACTATGAGGATGACACAGCAGAAGTTCACTGACTTGGGATATAAGACTTTGAAACATCCACCATATTCTTCTGATCTCTCACTTACTGACAACCATTTTTCAGGTATCTGAACACTTTTTTTTACACCAAAAACAACCCGTTCAAAAGAGGACTCAGAAACAGCATTCAGAGACTTCTTCATATCAAAACCTATTGAGTTTTATAGTAGAGGAACAAATAACTTTATTAATCGACGATAGAAATACTCAGACGCTAAGGGATCATGTTTTGACTGATTAAAACACTGTTAAGTTTCATTAATTCAGGAATAAAAGTTTATTCTAAAATTGAACATTATTTTCTGAATAGCCGAATATATATATATATATATATATATACGAGGTGCATATGATAGGTTTCCAGAATTTTTTCGTATGGGCACTTTTTTGATAGTACACACGTGAAACTCTAGTCCCCTTCGAAGTAGTCTCCTCCGGATGCACTTGCTGTACCGTTCCAACATCCTCTGAAAGGCTACATCGAAGTCCTCTTGTGTGAGCGTGTCAATGACCCTCGTCACAGCCTCTTTCATCTACTCAATTGTCTCATAACGACAGCCTGTGAGCTTAAGGAATAACCAAAAACACAGGGAGAAACGTCTGGACTATAGGGAGGCTGAGGAACTGTCTTGATACCCATCTTGGTCAAATAGTCTGTGACAAGGATGGAGTTGTGGACTGGTGCATTGTCCTGCTGGAAATGTCACTGAGCCGATTTGAAGAGTGTTGGCCTCTTCCAAAGGAATCTCTTCCTGAACTCCCTTAAAACCTCAACATAGTAACCCTAACTCTAACCATAACCCTTTGGCCAATCAACTCTGGTGTTCAGACTTCCTTTCTCCTCCCACACCTCTCATCATCCCTCACAGACTCCCTGCCTTCCTTGAATCTCTTATGCCACTCAAAAACTGGTGCTCGATTCATGCAAGATGCTCCAAAAGCAGTCCATACGTTTCTGTGGCATTTTTCCAAGTTTAAAACACAATTTTATTGCATATCGTTCTTCTAAAGTGTCAGATTTCATTTTTGGAAATCACCAGGCTTTTGTAGGGTGTATTCTAATTGCTGCTGTAGGTGTTCATTTGAAGCTGAAATCATAAAAATTTGTCAGTCGTCTCGAAAGATGTATAGCAATAAGGTACTGAATTTTCAAGAGTCTATGACAATTGTAAATGCCCATAAGAAAAAAGTCTGGAAACTTATTGTATTCACCTCGTATATACATTAAAAAAATTTTTTCAGATAATGATTTTATTGTAGAAATAAAAATTTATAGTCTTCAAAAAATCCAAAATCTGGAATTTCTCTTTATCAAAATCTTTAGCCAAAATGCCTTTTTCTCACTTTAGCGCGATTAGGAATTCGCACGTCAAAAACTCCAGCAATTTACTCTTCAAAATCAATAACATGAACGTGGAAAACAAATCTCAGCCAGTTTCGATATAAAAACACAAAAATTCAGAAAGTACCGGTTTCCCTAGAGGCTTTTGACAAGAAGTGAATTTGGCACTCGTCTAAAAAGAGGGGCTTCCTAGCGCCAAAGAGAAATTCTTCCTCATTAAGCATTTGTCACTTCGAATAAACGGACCTTTTTCTCTTGGCTGCTAGGAAGGAGTGCACGTGCTTACTAAGTCTCTGAGCTTAGTAGCCGGTGCTAAGCATATCCACTGAACGCACGACTATCATTAACCTTGTAATTGCCAAAAATGATTCAATGATATACTTCAACGCCTTCTTTGGGAGATGCGTCTATTTCTAATGTTTCAGAAAAACATATTCACCACAGAATAACCGTGAAGTTCCCCACCCCTAAATGAAATTGAGTTTAAAGGTATCCTTGTCTCTTTGCTTCCTTCTTTAATTCTTTTACAACTTCTACTGACAAAAAGAAGACAAGTGAATGGGCTAAGAGGAAGAAAAGGAGTCAGTTACGAAGCTCAGAATTTCCCAACAAAACCAATAATTTTATCATACCAAGAAATAACACTTGCCTTTTTCTGGGATTTCTAGAATCTAGTCCCTTTAAATTTATAATACTCAAAGATTTTATTTCCAAAACCGTAGCAGCAATAACGATTCTCTATAGAAACACCAAAGTAAAAGTACGATCACCAGATGGAGACACAGAATACTTCGACATTGTAGCAGGAGTACTACAAGGGGACACGCTGGCTCCGTACCTCTTTATCATTTGTCTAGACTACGTACTTAGAACATCGATTGACAAAATCAGAGAGAATGGCTTCGAGCTGACGAAGAAAAGAAGCAGAAGGTACCCCGCAAAAAAAATTTCCGACGCCGACTACGCCGATGACATAGCGATACTGGCAAATACTCCCGACCAAGCCGAAACACTACCGCATAATTTGGAACGAGCAGCCGCAGGCATAGGAATCTATGTTAATGCACACAAAACGGAATATATGTGCTATAATCAAACGGGGGACATCTCCACTCTAGACGGAACCCCTCTTAAACTAGTAGACAAATTCGCTTACCTAGGAAGCAGCTTCGAATCAACCGAAAAGGACATCGACACCAGGTTAACGAAAGCATGGACAGCTATCAATAGGCTATCGCTTATATGGAAATCAGACCTAACCGATAAAATGAAACGCAGTTTCTTCCAGGCAGCGGTCACATCGATACTACTATATGGGTGCACTACATGGACTCTAACAAAACTGTTGGAGAAGAAGCTAGACGGCAATTACACAAGAATGCTGCGAGCAATCTTGAACAAGTCCTAGCGGCAACACCCCACAAGACACCAACTATACGGCCACCTGCCTCCTATCACGAAAACTATTCAGGTTAGACGAACCAGACATGCAGGACACTGCTGGAGAAGCAGGGACGAACTCATAAGAGATGTATTCTTATGGACCCCCATACATGGCCGTGCAAAAGCAGGACGACCAGCTCGAACATACATTCAGCAGCTATGTGAGGATACGGGATGTTGTCCTGAAGACCTGCCTAGAGCGATGAACGATAGGGAGGAGTGGCGAGAGAGGGTCAGGGAAATCCGTGCTACCAGCACGACATGATGATGATGATGATGACATAGATGATATATAACTCATCTCTAAAGGGAATATTTACTTAGTAAAAATCACGGATAGTTTAACAATATTGAACATAACATATCATATTTATAAACTAACAACACCTTACCTTTTTTGAATATTTTACTAATAGATAATAACTATAAATATTTTTACTCGCATCTTGAAACCAAAATAGAGATGAATAATCGTTAGTTTTATCGAAGAGCGCATAGGATTTGTACCCACAAACTTTTAAATGATGAATTTGTCTCTAAATAAAATTCTTTCACTCAATTTTTATATCTTAAATGCTAAAATAAAGTCTCTCAAAATCTACAAACATAAACGTTCTCCTGAAATTCAAAACGATATTTTTATCATAATATATTACATAGATATATCATGTTACCCGATAATTCATGCAAAAACATTACCGAAAATAAAACAACAACCTTGGAATTAAAACAGTCACTATCGTCAAAGATAATTACGAATTTAATTAGTGATAAAAAAAACAAAACAATACCCACATCGAATCCAGAGCAGGGATGTATGAAATTCCATGTCTGAATTTTAATAAAAAGATTATGCAGATGAAACATTACGTAGTATTGGAAAACGAATTTACGAGTACAAAAAGATTTTAAAAGAGCTAATATAATTTAGAAACTTATGACAAGTTTAATTTGAAAGATCCCAAGATGTTAGTTCGCATACATAAGAAACGCCAGAAAATCGTTAATTGTATTAATATTTCAGACCACAGAACTATCAGTGACTGAATTTTTCTATTTGTCTCCTTATATCGTCAGATTGGAGCTGAAAAGTTACAAAATCCCTTATTTTAAAATATTCGGTTTCATCGTTTGTTGAAAGATAGATAAACAGATAGTCGAATTAGACAGAAATGGAAAAAAGGGTAAAACTGATGAAGACGGGTAGATATATTATGGAATGTTCAAAATAAATAGACATGAACTAAATAATATGAATATTAACATAGATAGATAGATAGATGGTCCTCTCTCCTTTGTCTGACCCTCTGCGTCTGTGTATCCTCTGTGTCGGTCCCTTATCCCTTCAAGCAGCAGACTCGCTCTCCTTATTATATATCCGGGGTGGGGGGATTCCCATTTCCAGACTTTCGGCCACACAATACTGGGCATAAAAAAGTAGAAAAGTCCCAGGAAACCCTTAAAGATGTGATAATGATTTTTTTTTTAAATCGTTGATTAGCTTTTATCTGACATCTGCGTTTTATACGAGCTGGGAAGAATTTGTGATTTCCATGTAAACATGTCTCGGTCTCAATATGGACACACACAAACATACATGCCCTATGTCAACCCACAACCATACTCGTTTCAACTGCACGCACATACATGTACTCTCATAGAGCTATATCCGTATATAGTGTCACAGCCCTAACTACCGCGTACGCAATTGTAACTTTATCCAATATTTTTCGGAAATTTTTTTAAAGTTTCCACATCATATTTATAGGAAGACCATAAAGAGTAAAAGGTAATGATAAGTATATGAATATTTTACTGAATTGGTTTTGATGTCTGATTATTCTTCCTTTCTGTTGAATATTCTGTTCATATGTATAATTACATACATAGAGATATATATTCACACACACACGTACACGCACACACACACACACATACACACACACACACACATATATATATATATATATTCTTTAAAGAAAAAACCAAAGACCGGTTATTTTAGGATTATAAATTTATTTCCATCCTGTTTCGCGTTTCTGATGTAAATCAAAAACACGAAGAAAAATATAACAGGACTTCTTCAGATTCAATGGATAAATAAAACAGAATAGACACGGGAGGAAAAGGGACGGGAGAGAGGTGAAGAGTTACCTCGTCGTTTTTTGGAACTTCCGTTTTTTTTCTTTACCTATTTATTTTATTTTCAAAATTCTTCCGTCAGTTGGAATTATGGTAATTTAACTTTTTATTTATTTTATTTTATTCATTTTATTTTCTTCTTAAGTTTGCTATGTTAATGTAATGAATTTTTGTAAGGGAAATATTAATATTTATATTAGATTCGATTCAATTTCCTCAGCCACCTATTTTTTCCATGTGCGTATATTGGATACGTTTTTTTTTTCCTTGTTTCACTATTTATTTCTATGTTTTTTTTTTAAATATTAGTCTATAGTTTAAATTTTGTCTTATGTCTACATCTAGCTATTAATTCACATCTCTTATTTAATAACTTTTCAGACAATTTACACGTCATTATTTGTATTTTCTCTTCTAAGCACAAATTGCATCTACCGTCAGAACTATTTGGAGTATTTGATTTTTTCAAAATAGACCATTCAATCTCCTGTTATATTTTTCTTCGTATTTTTGGTTTACATCAGAAACGCAAAACAGGATGGAAATAAATTTATAATCCTAAAATAACCGGTCTTTGGTTTTTTTCTTTAAAGAAAGTGTTGCTCTGTAAAATTAATTATATATAGCTCTCTACCAGGAAAATTTAAATGTTCAGCTTTTGAATGATTTTCTTGTCCTGAAGGAATTACTCCCAAATCTGGTTTAACTGAACCGAATAATACACTATATATATATATATATATATATATATAAGTAAGTAAAGTTGGCGACCGTAGTCGAGAGCGACCCGAAGGATCCCTTTTTAATAGCTACTACACCAAGGTGTAGGGGAGGGCGCTACTCCTTTCCCTGGATTGCTCCACTTTACCCTTGATCTTTACCTTATAATGCTGAGTGTTAAGCAAGGAGGCATCAAGTACCATTTTTTGAGTCTTTGGTATGACTCGACCTGCGATTGAACCCAGGTCTCCCGGGCTATTGACAAACACTCTAACCATTATGCCAATGTATATATATTCGTATTATAGCTTCTTTAGAGATAGGGAAATTTCACCGACACAAACAGTTTCACAAATCTTATATGGAATAGTATAAATGCCAGAATCTGGTGGTGCAATTAGAGTAATGATTATCGTCGTAGGAGATAGAATCACTGACCTGAATTCAAAGCTTGGACGAAATTGTTCGCGTTTCACTTTGCGCTAATATTCTTGGGATAAGCATGAATCCATCTGTTGTCCTATAAGTAAAATAGTCGGACAGACTTTGTTCTTTAGAATTTGCTTGACAGCCAGTCTAAGAGAACATAATATAAAGCTGAGTGTTAAGCAAGGAGTGTTGTATACTCATATGCAGATGCATGCGAAATCATAACAACACAATGTTAAAGACGCATGCACATTTTCAGAGGTATGCAGAATCATAACGATACACAATCACGATGAGCGACACAGTCTTTTGAAAAATATACCTCTCACTTTATTTGAAAGGGTTTAGTGTGAGAGGGAGCTGGAGACCGAACAGAACTGCAACATATTGACCCCCCACCACTCTATTGGCCATAACCGCGTTTCTTTCCCGTTCTCCTGGGCTGCTGAACCGGGGACCCACTCTGCTGGCTGCTGGTTTTCTCTACCGCATCTTATCTCTCACTGGTCTGGTCTCCAAACTGCTCAATCGGGGGTCCTCTCTACGGGTGCTGGCTTTCTCTATCGCATCTAGTCTCCAACTGGTCTGGTCTCCAAACTAACTGACTTCCTGTCCTCACCGAGTTATATAATAGTTCAGCGCCCACCTTCTTGTAGCCGTCACAATTGCACTCATTCAACCCATCCACGGTCAAGGTTATAATTCTGATATTCCTCGACCGGATGCACCTGTTATTTACATTGGTGCATTTCCTATTTTGACAGCCCGGCCGGATCGTAGGTCAATATACAACAGGAGACATCAAGTACCATTTTACAAATCTTTTTGTAATTCGACCTGGGACTGGACCCTGATCTTCCTGACCATTGGCAAACACTCTAACGATTTTACTAAAAGGCCAGTTAGTGATACTAAAGTAAAGTAAAGTTGTCTCCCTTTAGTCGAGGGTGACCCGAAGGCTCCCTTTTCGATAGCTGCTACACCAAGGTGTAGGGGAGGGCGCTATTTCTTTCCCTGGATTACTCCACTTTACCCTTGATCCATGCCTTATAATGCTGAGTGTTAAGCAAGGTAACATCAAGTACCATTTTTTGGGTCTTTGGTATGACTCGACCTGGGATTGAACCCCAGGTCTTCCAGGCCATTGGCGAACACTCTAACCAGCCTATAATATGGGAATAAATACTTTTTCAAAGGATATTAGTCTGAAAGTGAACATAATAGCGCGACTGGAGATCGAACTTACTTTATAAGTTATTATAGTTCAGTACGTTAGCCACCACACAACTCGAACAACTCCTTCTAAATATTTGTAGCTGCATATTAAAAGTGCTCTTGTATCATCAACATCAAGTCGTGCTGATATCACGGTGTTCTCTCATTCTCTCTTTCTTTCTTCATCCGTCTTTATCGTCCATCTCTCGTAATAGGTCCTCAAGGCGGCACCCAGTGTCCACTCAGAATTTATATATATAAGTCTTAGCTGGTTGGTCAACACTGGCACGTCCATGGGCAGCAGTCTATAAGAGATTGTTGTTTATGGGTTCCTCCTTGCTTCTTTAGCAGTGTCTCTTCAGTATCTTATTCAAATGGTTTGTGAGATGAGAGGTAAATGGCTGTACAACTGCTGTTTTGTGGGGTGTTGCTTCCAGGATTTGTTGTAAATATCAGGTCGCATTCTTGTGCATTTCTCAATGCTTTTCGTTAGCGTCCAGATGGTGCATCCATTCAGTAGCTTCACAGCTCGGAATAAATTCCATTATTTTATGAGAGAGATCAAATTTACATATGATCGACAACCTGTCAATATCAATCCACGCCTTCACTAGGTGCATGTTGACATCGCTTTCCGTAGATGAAATACTGCTGCCGAGGTATGTGAACTGGTCTACTAATTTCACTGGCTTTTAGATAGAACCCTCGTACTATTCCATTCCAAACTGAATAAAATTTAGATGGTCATAATTGTTGGTTGATTAGCAGTATACGTTCTATAAGATTTTATTTTGTTATTTGTTCTGGTAAAGGCCACATCATGCCACCTCACAGTCGGCTTCAAAGTCAACACCAAAGTGTACCTGGATGTGCTGAAGAGTGTGCTGATCCCCTGGTGCAATCAGGTGGCCTGTGGCAGACCCTGGGTGTGGCAGCAGGACTCGGCGCCGGCCCACAAGTCCAAAGAGACACAGGCTTGGCTTCAGAAGGAGTGCCACGACTTTGTACCCTTCTCTCACTGGGCCCCCTCCTCCCCTAACCTGAACCCGCTGAACTACTTCGTTTGGTCATACGTCGAGAACATCACCAACATGACCTCCCACAACACCAAAGTCAGCCTGATCACTGCTATGCCCCGAGTAGTCACTGAGCTCCCGCCGGCGCTTGTGGAAAAGGCATACTCCCAGTTCCGGATCCGTACCGAGGCGGTGGTTGAGGTTGAAGGCGGCTACATTGAATAGATGTTAGCTCTACAACATAATCAAGTTAGCTGAATTGATTTTTTCAATAAAAGTTTTTAAATAAAGCTGTAGTGTTGTTTTCTTTAGGATGACCATTTTATCGTTTCACCTTGTATTCTTGATAATATCTAAAAAGAAAATGCTTCATGAGAAAATCGGGGTAAAAAATTCAGACTATTTTTATTCAAAACTGTATCAAACTTAAGGAATTTTATACGATAAAAAAAAAAAAAATTAAAACTGTCAAAAAAAAAACGTTTTTTTTAGGAAACATGCTTAGGAGTTAGATTGCTACTTAAAAAACGTATTATCGTAAAATAAGTCAACTTTTTAAACCTGAAAAGAATCTGTGTAAAAATATTTTACAGCAGGGTTAAAATCCAAGTCTCTAACACAGAGAGATCGACCAATGGTAAAGATTTAGATTTTAGCCCTCCGTATGAGTTAACCCCAAGTTTTGTAAAAGCAGTTTGATTCCAAACAATTTAGTTAAGCTTAAGTAAAGTTTAAATGTCAAACAGTTCTATTTGACCCATAGATAGGACCCCATCAGATACTATTACTCTAGCCTATGCAAGGTAGCATCTATTAGGATGCCATCTATGGGTCAAATAGAGCTTTTTAAACGAATTCGGTTGGAACATATGCATAAAAAAAACTTCTACACAAGAAATCTTAATCTGAACAATAGACGCTTTTCCCAAACATGTTGGCATAAAATAACACTAGACGGGTTGAAATCCCGTCAAAATCAATCAATTTAGACAACCCTGAAGGAATGGTTTCACATGTAAAGATCGAACTCACCACATTCATCTCTCTCTCTCTCTCTCTATATATATATATATATATATATATATATATATATGATGAATAGGACCAGATGTACATTTTTTTTTTTTTAAGTAGAGGAATTATATTGTAAATCGAGCAAACACTAGCACATGACATACGGAAACACAGGACAACTGTTTTAATCTTATTAGGCCTCACTAGCAGTGTATACCGTGATCTCACCCACGGGAGATCGAACTAGCGTCTACAAGTTGTCGAACCGAAACTCTACCACTGAGGCACTGAGAGATTTGTATTTTTTGAAGAATTATTTATTTCGGTGTAATATACGAGCATGTTTCCAGCTTGTTGCTTTCATTAGAGAACATTTAGTAATTTATTAGTTTTTACATGGATGTGGCACAAGGTCATGTGAATGGAGCACTCAATGAAACTCGAGCTCACTTATATAGGCTTGTTTGTCTCTTTGGACCAACAAAATAAAATTTACACACACACACACACACACACACATGTATATATCTATATAACCTTAGTTGACTGGTGAATATATATCTGTTACTTGAAATTTTAAAGCTTAAAACATAAAGTATGTGGGTGAGGCAATGGCGGCACAAGAGCTTAAAGATGGCGCCAACAAGAATTAAATATTAAACGCATTTAGATAAGTTCATGACCGTATGTGTATATCAGTAAACACGTGTGCGTTTCTGTAATGTAAACGATCACAGCATAGATAGATAGATAGATAGATAGATAGACGGATATGAATAAACTTATATTGATAGATGGATACTTGGTTTGTTGTGTTTAATGACATATCAAACTTTGTTGGTTATTTAATGCTAAATTTTGTTTATACATATTAATTAAAGATATGGGATTTGTAAACGAATAGTTTGTAGGTAGCATTATTTCTAAACGAGCTCAGGGTCATTTATCTACATAAAAATGGTTTCAAATATTGGTATCAAATGTTAATACTTCTATTTTCACTCAGTTAAATTGTTCCAAGTATTGCTATATAATTTTCATAATTCAATTTAACATCTGTAATATGTTGGCGCAGTTTCAAGTTGAGAAAATGATTACATATTTCTATTTGATCCATATATGGTACCCTAACAGGTACTATTTCGCCGGGTCAGAGTGAACCTGAGAGTAATGGCAATGAAAGTGTAGTCCACATTTCTCGAATCATGTTTAGTGTCATATCTAGAAAACTCGTTTGGGGGGGGTGTCGTACCCCCTTTGCAGGGATACAATCGGCGTATTCTAGAGCACAAGCCGACTAGGCTGAGGTAGAAACGAACAGAGAAGTAGATAGGAACAGACTTAGAAAGGGAGGGAGATAGATATGAACAGACTTAGATAGATAAATAAATAGATTGGTTGATAGATAGATAGATAGATAGATACATATGAACACACTGAGATAGATACATACATATATATATACATATCAAAATATATTAATTTGAAGAAAGTAAATAGATATTTATATATACTATACATAATTTTTTACACTAAATTTTAAAAACAATAACTGAAAATATACATATAAACACGCGAATATATGTACCGCTATATATATATATATATATATATATATATATATATATATATATATATATATATATATGGCGGTTCATATATATTCATAAATATATATATACTGCCCAATCGGCTGGGGCCGTCGAATACATCGACTGCTTCTAAACAATCTGATGATGACGTTCCAGTAATACTGGAGCTTTGGGGGATGCGGAGTACTCCTTCATTGTCATCACTCCCAGTTCCACTCTGGCCCGGTGTGGTAGCACCTGATAGGATCCTATAAATGGGTCAAATAGAACAAAACTGTGTACTTATGCTAAACTGAATTGCTTATATATATATATATATATATATATAGTGAGAGAAAAGATGGGGGTTCCTGATGGCGTTTGTAGCTACATGATTGACTGCGACATTGAAATAATGAGCACAAACTCCAGTCACGCTATTACGTTCATTTGGGTCTAGTACCCTTGATATGAAACCCTTATACTCACAACTGTCGGTTAGATAGCATCACTACTGTTCTTTCAGAATGATGCCTTGGGTGTTGAGTAACCCACAAGGGTTGATATGCCATTAAACAAAGAATGCAAACCAAACCTATGAGATGAGGAGTGATTAATTCATATAGCACATTGGAAAAATTCAATGTTTGACGGTGAAATGTATGTTTACCTATACGCTTGTGTATTTGAAAATATGTGTACGTATGTGTGAAAAGTCACGTTTATGAAATTTTGGTAGAGGAATAATATATAAGTATGCAAAGTAAAATTATGTGTGTGTGTGTGTGTGTGTGGAAATATGGGATGTACGTTTGTAGGTGTGTCTGCTTGTATATGTCTCTCTGTGTGTATATGTGTGTGTGGCTGTATCTATTTTCTAATACATGTGTAAATATGCGTAAAGCCTGTTATAATTTGTCCTTGTATATCTGCCTCTGTCTGCATATATGTATGGTGTTATTTTGGTGCTTGTGAATATGTTTATGCGTATGTATGTATGTAGTTTTGGTTTGGGTCTTCGTTTAATGGTGTATTAAACTCTGTGGGTTATTTGATGCCGAATTCATCCCGGTTGAAAAACAATGGTGGTATCATTCAACACATAGCTGAAGGGATCAGGGTGTTCGTTGGCCTAATGAGTAGGGTGTTTGCCGATGGTCCAGGAAATCGGGGTTAAATCCCAGTTCGAGTCATATCAAATCCTAAAAAAATGGTACTTGATGCTGCCTTGCTTATCACTCAGGATTATTAGGTACAGATCAAGGGTAAAGTTATGCAAACCAGAGAATTAAATAACACCCTCTTCTACACCTTGTTGTAGTAGCTATTGAAAAGGGAGCTTTCAGGTAATCCTTGACAAATTTATTTACCTTAACCTAGGTCCGAAAAGTAAAAGAAAGTGAACGTAATAGCACCACTGGAGATCGAACTCGCTTTAAATGATGTCACAGTCCAGCACGTTAGTCACTACACAACAGTTGCTTATCACTCAGTGATTTGGAGGTGCCCGTGGTGTAATGGTTATCGTCACAGGATATGATGGATATGGACACGGCGATACGAGTTCAAATCCTGGACAAGACTGATTGCATTTCACATAGCACTAATACCCTTGGGAAAGGTATGAATCCAATTATTCTCCCTCCAGGTATGGGTAAATAGCAGGGCAGACTGTGTTCTTCAGCCTTGGTGAAGCAACTAGTCTAGGAGAAGGAAAACTCTGAATTCAAACCTTCTAAACTCCGCTTTAAAAATTGACCTTGTGTCATATCCTGCGGAGGGGTTGGGTAAATAGGATCACTCAATGGAAATGCGTATCCTTAACTGGAAGTGTTGGTCTCTAGGTATGTGAAGATAGGTATAAACTGCAGAGTTTAAAAGTCACAAGTACAGTGTACTCAGTGAGGATTGAATTCACTAATCAGTTGTAATTAATACGCGAGATTGTGCATGAGATTCTCTCTCTATATCTGTGTATTTATTCGCACAGTTTAGCTTTGTTGTAGTACAAGGTCAGAACTATAGAGCACGGATTAAGAATCAAACTCACAAGCGGTGACCCGCGCAAGTATATATCTGGGCATCTTATGTTTACACTTGGATTTGATACCAGGCCCAAAACTACCGAACATTCAGTGAAGATCGAACTCGCTACACATTTGGGATAGATATGTGAGATTGGCTCACTAAACATTATACCAGGATGAGATTCTCGCGCTGTGTGTGTATCTAATTACAAATTTTGGCTTTGTTGTGGCATAGGGCATTAAAATAATGCTCTTATTTCGAAACGTACTCATTTGTAATGGTTTGATAACTTAGATCACTAACCTTTACACTACCATGTTGTTTTAGTTCTCTTTATTTGTAAATTCATACTTATGTATCTTATTTGAGTTTATCATTATTTACGAGGGGCCTTCAATAAGTTTCCAGACTTTTTTCGGATGGGCATTTAGAATTGTCGTAGACTCTTGAAAATTCACTATGTTATTGCCATACATCTTATGAGATGACTGGCCAATTTTTATGATTTCAGATTCAAATGAACAGCTACAGCAGGAATTGGAATACACCCTACTAAAGCCTGATTGTCACAGCTGGTGAATTTCAAAAATGCAATCTGACACTTTAGAAGAACGATATGCAGTAAAATTGTGTTTTAAACTTGGAAAAAAAGCCACAGAAACGTATAGAATGCTTCAGACTGTTTTTGGAGCATCATGAATCGAGGATCAGTTTTTGAGTGGCATAAGAGATTCAAGGAAGGCAGGGAGTCTGTGAGGGATGATGAAAGGTGTGGGAGGAGTAAGGAAGTCAATAGACCAGAGTTGATTAGTCAAAGGGTTAGGGTTAGGGTTACTACGTTGAGGTTTTAAGGGAGTTCAGGAAGATTCCGTCGGAAGAGGCCAGCACTCTTGAAATCGGGTCAGTAGCATTTCCACCATAACAATGCACCAGTCCACAACTCCATCCTCGTTACAGACTATTTGACCAAGATGGGTATCAAGGCAGTTCCTCATCCTCCCTATAGTCCAGACGTTGCTCCCTGTGATTTTGGGTTATTTCCTAAGCTCAGAGGCCGTCGTTATGAGACAATTGAGGAGACGAAAGTGGCTGTGATGAAGGGCATTGACACGCTCACACAAGAGGACTTCGATGTGGCCTTCCAGAAGTTGTTGGAACGGTACAACGAGTGCATTGCAGCCGGAGGAGATTACTTCGAAGGGGACTAGGACTTCATATGTGTACAATCAATAAAAGTGCCCATACGAAAAAAGTCTGGAAACTTATTTAATGATCCTCGTACCTGAATTTGGCACAAGCCAAAAAGTATTGAGCTCTCAAGATTGAACTTTCTTAGAAAGCAACTTAGCCGACCGTAGTCGAGGGCGACTCGGAGGTCCCTATTTTCAGTAGCTATAACATCAAGGTGTTGAGGGGTGCTACTCCTTTCCCTGGGTTGCTCCACTTACTTTTGATCCATAGCTTATAATGCTGAAGATTAAGCAAAGAGGAATCAAGTACCATTTTTTGTGTCTTTGGTATGACTCGATCTGGGATTGAATTCCCGTCTTTCAGGCCTTTGGCGAACACTCTAACCATTATGTCAATGAATAGTAATGTATATGAACGACCATCTTGCTCCTTACTCTTGTACCATAGCCATGATATGGCTATGTGTGAAATGGACATATAGTGTTCATTTATATATAACATAGAACATAGGAATCTCGAAATTCGAAAAAAATGTAATGACTTCTCAGTTCAGGTACGAAACCTTTTATTACCTTTGAGTTAAAGGTTTCGACATCAGGAAGAGAGATGTACAATCTTTCTATTCTGGCCTTTTCATCTGCTCCCACCCCATCTCTTGTGGCATCCGCCACAAAGGTCTCCGCGAGCAAGCGAAAGCCAACCGTCTTCTTCCGAGGAAGGTCTCAACTCTGACTTTTTCAAAATCCTCCGCGCGCTTCCGGTGCGTGACGTCATTCGTTTCCCATCTCGGGCTATTGTGATATCTCTGAGTGATGCGTCCGCTTGGCGCACGCGCGTGAATGCCTGTTTTAATGTTGAACCTAACTAACCCATGTGCTGAGCCTAACTAAACCCAAAGGCATAAACCGAAATCTATTTCAAAATCCTCCGCGCGCTTCCGGTGCGTGACGTCATTCGTTTCCCATCTCGGGCTATTGGGACATCTCTGAGTAACGCGTCCGCTCTGCGTGCGCACGTGAATGCCTGTTTTAATGTTGAACCTAACTAACCCATGTGCTGAGCCGAATGGTTCTCAGCCTAACTAAACCCAAAGGCATAAACCGAAATCCCTTGGCCATAATATTACACTATTTCGAGGCGCCTTAAAACATTTCAAAGAAATGTATTATAGAAATGATGAATTAAGAATCATTTTATCGTTGTAATCTGGTGGAGTTCCTGTGGCGTAGAGGTAAACGTGCTGGATTACGACATCAAAGAGAGCGAGTCCAGACCCCACATTTGTTATTTCTTTCGCTTTTGGACTAATACCCTAGAAAGAAGTTTATCACCTTTTATCTCGACAGCTATGGATTAAATAATACCATAACTGTTCTTTTACACGGATGGCTTCAGAATTAGATAACCTTCGAAGGTTGATATGCCATTAAACAAAAAAAAGGAAGTAATCCTGTCGTAATATATTATCGTAAAATAATTTACTGCGTAAATCAACAAAAGATGGTATTGTCTATGGTCAGGAACTTATACAAAATTTGCAACTTAAAAATTCCTTCGCTTTCGCTGAGATAACGATAGCTGAAGGGTAAGATATCTGACTGACGTAAAATCAGCCGGCTTTTGATTCTAGATTCTAGCTTGAAGTACCTAGTGTGTCTAGCCACACTGAAGAGTTGTGATACAACGAAACAGTCTGTGGATGACACTATACGAATATACAGGTGTGGGATAACTCTTTATGTATTTATTGTTACTGTTATTTCTGTGGAAATAGTTTGCAAACAAGAACAGCTGACAACGGTCTGTGTCCCGGGGTCTCTGGTCTTTTGGCTCCCAGGGCAACAGCAACAACAATACTAAAAAAACTTTATTCGTTCCTAAACCCATCTCACACATTTCATACGCAAATGTACAATCGTTTCTATCATTCCATATCTAAAAAAAAAAACAAACTAGAAATCTATTTCGGTGTTTTTTATCTAGTGGTACAGGGCACCGTTACAAGTGGATTATATTAACAGAATATTATAGCCAAGGAGCTTATTGTGGCGTCCCAATCATTCATTCCATACAGGCATGTTAAATCTTAGAATCTTCATTTCTCAAAAATACAGAGAAATCTATTAGGATGTTTATATCCATTGCTATGAAGTACCATGACGAATGTATCTAACTGTATTAGTAGAAAAACAGGGATTCGTATTGCGCACTAAGTGTAACGATTATCATTGTATGAAATGGAACTCGCGACTTGAGTTCAAATCCTGGACAAAGCTATTTGGTTTGGTTTCTTTGTTTAATGGCATATCATCTCTTCAAGGTTATCTAATGCCAAAGCCATTCTCCTAGAAGAACGGTGGTGGTACTATTTAACCCATAGCTGGGAGGATAAGGAGGTTCATACCTTTCCCAAGGGTATTTGCCCGAAAGTGAATATAATAGCGCGACTGGAGTATGAACTCGCTTACTACGATTCCGCAGTCCATCGCTTTAACCATTACACCACGAGGACACCCCCACGAAGCTATTTGCGTTTCACTTTGCGTTAATGTCCGTGAGAGAGGCATGAATCCATTTTTTCCTATGGGTAAATAATCATTATCATCAAATCACTCTGACAGCACGGATTTCCATAATTCCACCCGTCCCTATCATCCATCGCTCCCGGCAGATCATCTAAACTTCACCCTATGTCCGCAAAGAGCTGATGTTAATAAGTTCTTGTTAGTCGGCCAACACTGGCGCGTCCATGTGTAGGGGCCCATAGGAGAAGGTCACTTATGAATTCGTCCTTGCTTCTCTTGCAGTGTCCCGAATTTCTTGTTCGTCTTACTGGGATAATCTTTGAGATGGGTGGTAAGTGGCCCAACAGCTGTTGTTTTATGAGATGTTGCATCCGGGATTTGTTCAAAACTGCACCAGGCTTTCTTGTGTAGTTCCCATGTAACTTTTTGTCCATGTAAATAGGGAAGCGTTATTTAGGTAACCAGCCGGGAAGAAGGAAAATTCTGAACTCAAAACAGCTTTACTTCGCTTTAAAAAATCAACTTCTATCACATCCTGTACGTGGCGGAGGTTCTTGGAAAATACAAACATTGATTAATTTGTGAACCCTTCAAAAAGTTAACCATTTGCCACTTCTTAGCGTTTCATGGTGTCGGACCCTCCCCTGTCTAATGCCTGACCGGTCAGTTCTTCCTTGCTCGGAAATTGTGGAAATATAACGTTGCCTAGCTTTTATCATAAGGCATCACGGGAGGATACAAATATCGGCTCAATAATGACTTGTTAATCATAACAACATCATGTATCGCCCTTGCCTAATTGGCTTGGGGGGGCTGTAGAATCCCCCCAATGAGTGTCCTGATATGACGCTAAACAATCTGATGGTGAGGTTCCAGTGATGCTGTGGTTTGGGGGATGTGGAGTACCCCTTCATTGCCACTGCTCCCTGGTCCACTCTGGCCCGGCATGGTAGCACCTGATAGGGCCTTATCTATGGGTTAAATAGAAAAAACGGCATACTTATGCTTAACTGAATTGTTTGATTAAACTGAATAGCTTGAAATAGAAATGTTTTTGACAATTAAACCGTACTTACATTTAAACTTCGTGAAATGGAACTGTTTTTGACATGGAAACTGTACTCACACTAAACTGATTTGTTTAATATAGAACTGTTTTGACATTTAACTGTGTAAATAAAATTTGTACTTATAATAAACTGAATTAGCTGAATTAGAACTGCTTGACTAAACTGGATAGTTTGAAATAGAAATGTTTTTCACAATTAAACTGTACTTACATTTAAACTGCGTACTTCTCTTAAGCTGAACTGTTTGAAATAGAACTATTTTCATAAAAATGAATTTGGCGTTAAATAACCTACCAAGGTTGATATGCCATAAAATCCAACCAACTAACCAACCAACCATCAATCGCCGTATAAGACAAAGTGCAGTGTAGATTTGGAACTAGGTGGAATGTAAGTTGCACCAAGTGAAAATCGAAGCCAAAAATTAGTTGTGATTGACATGCGAAACCACCTCGATAATTAGGGCCCTATCAGGTGCTGCCACTCCGGGCCAGGGTGGACCTGGGAACAATGGCAATAAAGGGGTACAACGCATTCCCCAAAGCTCCAGCACTGCTGAAACCTCACCATCAGATTGTTTAGTGTCATTTATAAGACACTCATTTCGGGGGGTGTCTTGCTCCTCTGCAGAGGTGCAGTCAGTGTATTCTACAGCCCCAGCCGACTGGGAAACTTACTCTATGGAGAGTCTCCTTAAACACATTACAAATCAAATTACGAAACAAAAGCACCGAGAAATACTCGTTGCGTAGTGGCTAACGGACTGGGTTGCGACATCAAGGTAAGCAAGTTCGAACTCTAGACATGTTATAATGTTCACTTTTGGACTGATACTCTTGGGAAAGGTATTAATTCTTTTTCCCTTGAGCTCTGGTTTAAATAGTAACAGTAAAGTTTTTCTACAAGGATGGATTTGGCATTAAATATACCACAAAGGTTGATATGCCATTAAAAATACGGAAACCGAGATGCAACGTAAAGTATTTTACTGTCCAAAGGCTTAAAGTATGAAACGCCTAGTGATAATTGGACTCACCAATAATGGTTCGCTGACTTAGTGATGCAATTCTATGCATGTAATTGTTCATATCTGTTTATCAGTTGGCTGGGACTCTTGTAATTTACTAAGCTTTTTGCTTAGATGTGACACAAGGCCATATGAATGGGGCACCCAATGAGACTCGAACTCACTCGTATAGGTTTGCTTGTGTAGCTTGCTAACCATTACACTACCCGAGGTGCCTAGTTGGCTGGGACTGTAGAATACACCGATTGCATCCATATAAAGAGGTAAGACACCACCCCAACGAGTCTCTTGGAGATGGCACTAAACAATCTAATGGTAAGGCTATAGTTTTAAATTCGAGGAATGTGTAGTACCCCTTCATTGCTCGTACACCCAGGTCCATTCTCACCTGGAGTCGTAGTACCTATTATGTTCTTATCTACGGATCAAATAGAAATATTTAATAATTTTCTCAACTTGAAACCATTTAACTGTGAGCAAACAAATTACTGATGTCAAATTGAATTATTGCTATTACATCGGAATACTTGAAACCATTAAACCGTGTGCAAACAAATGTTCTCTGGTTGGTTTCAAAATAATGTTATCTCCAAACTAATCGTTTGCAAATTATATATATATATATATATATATACAAGGATCATTAAATCCGTTTCCAGACTTTTTTCCCTATGGGCTCTTTTATTGATAGTACACACATGAAACTCAAGTCCCCTTCGAAGTAGTCTCCTCCGGCTGCAATGCACTTGTTGTACCGTTCCAACAACTTCTGGAAGGCCCCATCGAAGTCCTCTTGCGTGAGCGTGTCAATCACCTTCGTCACAGCCTCTTTCATCTAAATTCTCTCATAACGACAGCCTCTGAGCTTAGGGAATAACCAAAAGTCACACGAACCAAGGTCCCAACTATAGTGAGGCTGAGGAACTGTCTTGATGCCAATCTTAGTCAAATAGTCTGTGACAAGGATGGAGTTGTGAACTGGTGCATTGTTCTGGTGGAAATGCCACTGACCTGATTTGAAGAGTGCTGGCCTCTTCCCTAGGAACCTCGTCCTGGACTCCCTTTAAACCTCAACATAGTAACTCTAACCCTAACCCTAACCATTTGACCAATCAACTCTGGTCTATTGACTTCCTTACTCCTCCCACACCTTTCATCATCCCTCACAGACTCCCTGCCTTCCTTGAATCTCTTATGCCACTCAAAAACTGATGCTTGATTCATGCAAAATGGTCGAAAAGGAGTCTGAAGCATTCTATACGTTTCTGTGGCATCATTTTTTCCAAGTTTAAAACAGAATTTTATTGCATATCGCTTTTCTAAAGTGCCCTCACGTTCAGATTGCAATTTTGAAATTCACCAGCTGTGACAATCAGGCTTTAGTAGGGTGTATTCCAATTGCTGCTGTAACTGTTCATTTGAAGCTGAAATCATAAAAATTGATCAGTCGTCTCCGAAGATGTATAGCAATAACATAGTGAATTTTCAGGAGTCTACGACAATTCTAAATGCCTGTACAAAAAAAGTCTGGATACTTATTGAAAATACCCCGTATATATATATATATATATATATATATATATATATATATAATTTGGCATTAAATATTCTACAGGGGTAGATATGCCATAAATGATGTGTTTATAATTATTTACTAGGCTGGCTTAGATTGGGTACAAAGCCACGGATATCATGCACTAAGTGAGGATCGAACTCATGGTTCAGAAGTATATATATATATATATAATTTGGCTTTAAATAACCGACAAGGGTATATATTCCGTAAATGATGTGTTTATGGTTATTTACTCGGCCTGGCTTAGATTGGGTACAAAGCCATAGATATCATGCACTTAGTGTGGATCGAACTCACTGTTCAGAAGTAAGGATATCCAAGACCAACTTGCAAACTATCATACCACGAGGTCTCCGCTTTGTGTTTGTAAGTGAATGTTTGAGTTTGTGGTTATATTTATGGAAAAGTGTGTATGCATATATACGTGTGTATGCAGTTTTGACTCCGCTTGTATTTGTGGGCGTCGTGTAATTTAAACTGAAATCTTCGATAACAAAATGGAGCCACAGTATCAGTAGGGGTCGGCAGAGAAGCGCTTCTGTCGGCCCGCGAAATGCAGGTAATTCGCCCAAATTCGTATGAACCAGGAGTGTTAGAGTCGATCAGAGACAGAGATAAGATACTTAAAAAAAAAAAAAAAAAAATTAAAGAAGAAAGACGCCGGTTTTCTTTTCTTTTCTGTCACCGGTGTTTATTTGAAAACGACTGGGTGGAAACTTATATCTCTCTATGGTTGTTTTATTTCCTGTTCATTTGTTTTCATATTATTCGCCTTCCTATTTGCTGGCAAGGGATTTTAAAGATAACGAATAAAGAAATTAATCGCACTTTCACTGCAATTCAAAAAGCAAAAACGTGATACAAAGTTAGTTGTTTGATGTCTCAGTTATCATTAGCTCCTCCACCTACATGAGACAGACAACGACTCATAATCGTATGTTTTATGGAGGATTTGCCAAAAAAAAAAAAAACAACAAAAAACGCTGAGACTGCATAGTCCTTCAAGTTCAACCGTTGTCGACTGTGTCACCTGCACAGATCTCCCCGTCCCACACAAAAAAGGAGTATCTGGGTGTGACACTGAAATGCTCAGTCGGAAAGCTCCAGTTCTGGAGCTTTGGGGAATATCGAGTTGTTATTACTCCCAGGTCCACTCTGATCCAGTGTGTCTAAGGGTAAAATAAAACTGATAATTTGGTTTTAACGGTATATCAAACCGTCTTGGGTTATTTTGTGCCTACAATTTAGGGAATTGTGTTCATTGTACATTTATATTTACCTTTTTGTGCTATAGTTTCTTAAGAGTTTTTGCACATTTTTATTTGATATCAAATATTCTTTTCTAATACAAATAATTTACACACGATTGTATGGTTTCAAGTATTCCCATCTAATACAAATAATTTACACACGTTTATATGGTTTCAAGTATTCTTATCTAATACAAATAATTTACACATGATTGTATGGTTTCAAGTATTTTTATCTAATACAAATAATTTACACATGATTGTATGGTTTCAAGTATTTTTATCTAATACAAATAATGTACACTTGATTGTATGGTTTCGAGTATTCTTATCTAATACAAATAATTTACACGCGATTGTATGGTTTCAAGTATTCCCATCTAATACAAATAATTTACACACGTTTATATGGTTTCAAGTATTCTTATCTAATACAAATAATGTACACATGATTGTATGGTTTCAAGTATTCTTATCTAATACAAATAATTTACACGCGATTGTATGGTTTCTAGTATTCTCATCTCATACACCATTAGATTGTTTAGTGTCATATCCAGGACACCCGTTGGGGAAGTCTTACATCTTATCTGAGATACAGTCGGTATATTCTACAACCCGGCCAACTAGGCCACTCATTAGGGGAGTCTTACCTTTTAGCAGAAATGCAGTCGGTGTATTCTACAGCCCCAACCGACAGGGCCACTCGCTGGGGGAAGTCTTACCCCTTAGCAGAAGTGCAGTCGGTATATTCTACAACTCCGGCCAACTAGGCCACAAATAACTTATAATCATCCTGATTAAACAACTATAACTTCATGTAACTATTCTTAATGCAAACAATTTACAGTTACATGATGTCAAGTATTCCTATCGAATACTAATAATTTCTAAACCGATCTATTTGACCCATAAATGTGAACCTAATAAGTACATCCACTCCGGGTCAGAGTAGACCTGGAAGTAATGGCAATAAAGAAGTACTCCACTTTACCCACATCTGTAACCTAATTGAACGGCTCATAGAAAACTGAAATTGAAAAAATAAACAAAAGGAATGAATAAAAAAGCAGAAAGTCTTCGAACGACAAGGCCAAGGCGTTTGTAGATAAAAATGACTCGGGGAAAACTGGATGTCCCAAAAGATTCTTGTACGCATGTGTGGAGCCAGGGGAAGCAGATATTCTTCCTGTCGACACAGGGCGGAAGGAAGGGGACGACTCGTTTTTGTGAGACGAGACGTGATGAGGTAAAAACAAACAGTTGAATTACAAGTCACGAAGATGTGAGGAGGTGAAAGTTTACGATCCCCATTTTGGGGGGTGCGACTTAGACTTAGACACCCCTGCGGACAAGAATGTTCGAAATACAACAGAAAATCAGGAAAAATTTCAAGATCTGTGTCTGCTCTCTTTTTCTCACCAGGATATGTTGTTTTCCTTTGTCTAGCTGATGCGGTCGTCTGAGTTTCTATACTCTCTTTCTTTCTCCCGGCGACAACCTACAAATGATAGCAGTATGCAAAAAAAAGTTGGTGACCTTAGTCAGAGGTGACCCAAAGACTCCCTTTTCAATAGCTACTATACCGAGGTGTAGGGGAAGGCACAACTCCATTACCTGGATTAGTTCACTTTACCCTTGATTCTCACCTTATAATGCCGTGTTAAGCAAGGTGATATCAAGTATCATTTTTTGAGTCTTTGGTATGACTCGACCTGGAATTGAACCCCGGTCTCCCGGACTATCGGCGAACACTCTACTTATTAGCCGATGGCAATAAACTTTTTTGTAGTTAAAAAGAGTTTCTTGCGTTCGTCAACTTTTACCACGGCAGGGTCTAAATTCTTTTTGGTACTGCAACTGAATAGATCTCCAGAACTGGAACCTCACCATCAGACATCACGCCGTGTCATAGCCAGAACATTCCTATTTTGGGTGTTAATGAGTCTTCCCTGCAAAATATATAGTCATTATATTATGAGCCCCATCAAAGGATTGTCAAATAAATTCCTTTGAAAGTTATTAGAATAAAGAATACTTGAAACCGTAAAAATGTGTTTGAATTATTAGTATTTTAAATAGTTATTTGAAGCTATAATCGTTTAGAGATTATAATTAGTTAATTAAAACTTAAGTACTTCACCATTATTAATATTTAATTGGACTACGAGACACCATCTAATGGTTTGGTAATTATTTGTATTATATAAGAAATACTTGAAAAATATAACTGTGTGTAAAAGATTATTATTTTATAGGAATTGTAACAAGAGACCATATAATTCTGTTGGGAATAGTTACAAGAGACCATATAATTCTGTTGGGAATAGTAACAAGAGACCATATAATTCTGTTGGGAATAGTTACAAGAGACCATATAATTCTGTTGGGAATAGTTACAAGAGACCACACAATTCTGTTGGGAATAATAACAAGAGACCATATAATTCTGTTGGGAATAGTAACAAGAGACCATATAATTCTGTTGGGAATAGTTACAAGAGACCATATAATTCTGTTGGGAATAGTAACAAGAGACCATATAATTCTGTTGGGAATAGTAACAAGAGACCATATAATTCTGTTGGGAATAGTTACAAGAGACCACACAATTCTGTTGGGAATAGTTACAAGAGACCATATAATTCTGTCGGGAATAGTAACAAGAGACCATATAATTCTGTTGGGAATAGTAACAAGAGACCACACAATTCTGTTGGGAATAGTAACAAGAGACCATATAATTCTGTTGGGAATAGTAACAAGAGACCATATAATTCTGTTGGGAATAGTTACAAGAGACCAGAAAATTCTGTTGGGAATAGTGACAAGAAGTCATAGCTATGGGCTAAAAAGTAAAAGGATTGTTATTCTAAAAGGATGGCTTTAGCATTAAATAACCCAGGAAGGTTTATATGCTATTCAACACACACACGCGCGCGCGCACGCTCTCTCTCTCTCTCTCTCTCTCTCTCTCTCTCTCTCTCACACACACATAAACATACAAATGTACATATGAAAATAAAAACGTATTCAGAGGATAAGTTTATAAATAGTCGCATTTTTTTGCAACGGGACCATTTGTTTTTTGTTTTTTTTATATATTAAACCATCATTAGGTTAATGTGATGTTGTATTTTTTAAATTACATTTAATTTTAGAAATGAAAATAAACAATACGAAAAGGTCCAATTTTTCTTTTACCGTTAGTAGCCTTCTGCTCCAAATCTATGGGACGTAATCTGTGTTTGAAATTTATTTTAAAGTATAATGTAATTTCTATTGATTTTAAGAATTCTTATAAACTTTTTAAGAAATCAGGATTTTTTTGTTTGTTTGTTTGGCATATCAACCATTGTTGGTTATTTAATACCAAATCCATTTTTATACAAATAAACTGTTCAATTTCAAACAATTCTGTTTAGGATTTTTTAGTGTCATAGGTCATAGTTGTAAGGAACCTTAAGCTTCTGCAGAGATGCAGTCAGTGTATTCTACAACCCTCGCCCACTGGGCTGAATAAAGTGGGAAAATTTTAGCACATAATGCATTCACATCTCCCTATAAAAATGTGCAATATAATTTTTAAATTAAAATATACATAATATGTATGTATGTATACGATATCTCTCTCCCTCTCTCAATATATATATATATATATATATATATATATATATATATATATATATAATAGTGTTGCATATTGACCTTTTTCAGAGTCGTCAATCAAGGATTTCCCAACACAGGATAAACCTGTGTAAACATATTTATATCCAGAAAATAAGCAATGCGTGGGTTTAAGCAGATCCCGTAGGTTGACAACCGGAAATAGATAAAAATATATGCGTATCATCTCTCTCTCTCTCTATATATATATATATATATATATATACCGGACAATCCCAGGTCGAGTCATACTCAAAAATGGTACTTGGTGCCTCCTTCTTTAACACTCAGCATTATAAGGTGTGGATCAAGGGTAAAGTGGAGCAATCCAGGGAAAGGAGTAGCGCCCTTCCCAACACCTTGGTGTAGTATCTATCAAAAAGGGAAATTTGGGGTCACCCCCGACTAAGGTCACCATCTTACTTTATATATATATATATATATATATATATATATAAAGAGAGAGATTTGATTTATGCATTTCTATACGTGCATATATATATGTTAATTAAAAATCATGAGTATATGATATATATATATTTATATATTTATACGCACACACACACACACACACACACATATGTATATATATATATATATATATATATGATAGACGTGCAGTATCGTTCATAAAAGAATTCATCTCCGTCATATCTTTTTTTAAGTCAATTTTCTTATGAACCAAAGATACCCCGATTTTTTTTTTCTTGTGGAAATTATCAGGTATTATTTATTACCAAGATATTATCAATTTCCAAACCCTACATAATTGGATCTATGAAGCCTAAAATGAAATGGCCAGACATCTGTGACAATGAATTCAAAAGTGATCTTTTTTCTTTAAAAAGTTAGCTAAACTCTCCCAATGCTGTCAAGCGACAAAAACAACTTTTTGTTCAATCTGATATATCACTTTGTGAGTATGTTTTGTATGTTTGGACCACCGAGGCCGTGATGCCGACCACAGCAAGGCGCCTAATCGCACGAGGGAACCTTCACACTTCACAGAACAAACTTGACGACAACCTACTTATTTATCAAGAGGAGGGTGCGGTGAATTAGCGTCAATCAGTAATTTAGACATTAGGATGGCTAGAACAAAACAAAGTTGTACCAAATGTTCCTTCATTTTTTGTACTTCTACTGCGTTTATGTTGCTGCTTAAGATCAAAGATCAACGTTCGAATCCCAGTGGAGTTAATCGATACTTCCAAGTATGTTTTTTTTTTTAAAGTGAAGCATAAAGTAATTATCGAAATACTAGTTTTTATTCAGGGATATATTTGAATTCCTGTGAAATTTTTTTTTTTATGAGAGAATAAACTAAATACATAGATAGACACATGGATGTGAACGGACATAAATAGACAGAAAAATAGATATGGACAGACTGAGATAGATAGATAGATAGATTGATAGATTTGGTTTATTGTCATGGCAAATCAATCATTGTGGGTTATTAGTGCCTAATCCGTTTTTATACATATAAACAGTTCTATTTCAAACAATTCAGTTTAGCATAAGTACACAGGTTCAATGTCAATACAGTTCTATTTCACACATTTCAGTTTCGCCTAAGTTCACTGTTTTAGTGTCAAAACAGTTCTATTTCAAACTATTCAGTTTAGCATAAGTACTCAGTTTCAATGTCAAAACAGTTCTATTTCAAACAATTTATTTTAGCATAAGTTCACAGTTTAGTTCTATTTGATTCATAGATAGGACCCTATCAGGTGGTACCACTCCGGGCCAGAGTAGACCTGGGATCGCTGGCAATAATGGGGTACTCCACTATCCCCCAAATCCTGCATTACTGGAGCCTCACCATCAGATTGTTTGGTGTCATATCTGGGACGCTCGTTGGAGTGTGGGGGTCTTTTCCCCAGCTGCAGATATGCAGTCAATGTATTCTACAGCCCCAGCCGACTGGGCAAATTGATAGATAGATATGAACAGACTGAGATGGATAGGTAAAAAGATGTGGACGGACTGAGATAGATAGATAGATAGATAGATAACGCTTATATAGTCAAAACTGCATATATATATATATATATATAATTACTGTAATCCTTACGTAAGGTTAGTAAGGAATGTTGTACTTCCCTAAATTATTATTAAATCTGGAGTTTACGTTGAAATGTATTTAGAATTTAAAAATTTAAGAAATTTAATTTACTTTGATTCCAACCGGTAATAGAAATAAAAAATAAAAATCGGAAGTGGATAAATGGGGAGAAAACTCTTCACCCTTCTTCTACCCCCTCCCACCCTTTCCTCCTGTGTCTGTTCTGACTGTAATCATTTTATCCATTAGATCTGAAGAAGTCCTGTTATTTTTGGTGTTATTGATTCATATCAATACCAATAACAGGATGGAAATAAATTCATAAACCTAATGTGACCAGTTTTTTTATTTTTCTTAAAGAAATTATTGCGCTATGATGTCAGTTACATTGAGCTCTTTACCAGGAAAAATTAAATGTTCATCGTTGAATGATTTTTTGTCCTGGCGGAATTATTCCCGACTCCGGTTTAACTGGACTGAATAATATATATATATATATATATCTATATATATATATATATATATTGAGGTATTTTTTGTAAATGCCCACATACTACTCGATTTGTTCGTGACTCTCCTCTATTAGATGATTTTATGTCAATTCTGACTTTGTAGGAAGTCGGAAGAATACATTATAAGGGGGAATTTATTTTTTCACAGCAACAGTTACATATTTATATCTTTGTCTTTAGAGATCCAATGCTGTAGAGGTTGGCTATAAATAACACTTAATTTCAAACTTCCAAGAATATTAATCATTAGGATAGTATAAACTTTTGTCTTAAAATGAGCTCTTTACAATTTATTCCTTCGGCAGCAAGATCTCATCTTCTGAAAGGTATATCAACATACAAAGAGGGAAGACGTGTACAGCTTTTGACTGGTTGTCGATCAAGAGGAAATGTGATCTTTCTGATAAAATAAAACGGAATTTCAGTTTAGGATAAGTACACAGTTTAGTTCTATTTGACCCATAGATAGGACTCTATCAGATGCTACCTCTATTAGTACTACAATATACAGGGTGGAACTATAAAATTGTCGTCCAAAAGAAAACAACACTACAGATTTATTTTAAAACTTTTATTGAAAAAATCAATTCAGCTAACTTGCTTATGTACGAGAGCTGACATCAATTCAATGTAGCCGCTTTCAGCCTCAATCACCGCCTCGATACAGATCCGGAACTGGGAGCACTCTTTTTCCACAAGCGCCGGTGGGAACTCGGCGAATACTCGGTGGATGGCGGCGATCAGGCTAGCTTTGGTGTTGTGGGAGGTCATGTTGGTGATGATCTCGACATATGATCGAACGAAGTAGTCCAGTGGGTTCAGGTGGGGGGAGGAGGGGTCCCAGTGAGAGAAGGGTACAAAGTCGTAGCACTCCTTCTGAAGCCAAGCCTGGGTCTCATTTGACTTGTGGGCCGGCGCCGAGTCCTGCTGCCACACCCAGGGTCTACCACCGGCCGCCTGATTGAGCTATGCCCTCAAGCGTTGAACCGTCCGGATTTGCATTTTGAGGGTGCTGACAATGGCCCAGTAGACGGCATGCAGAGATCAGTAGAGAGTATGAGTTGTACAGCGGTGCATCTCCGATCTCGCTCGTTGAACATTGTGTCACTTTCAGACATGATAGAAGGCACCTATCGCTGTTGGGATTTGTACAAAACTGGCAAACTAGTAGATGGTCTGCAACAAAAAAAGAAAACCGGTTTTCATTTAACGGAAATGGAATCATGTCGTCTTTTCTAGGGCGACAATTTTATCGTTCCACCCTGCATTTTGCATTTACTTACCTTTGAAACTTGTCACATCTTGTTACTTTGCATCTTGTTTTTTCATTGTAACATCTGCACCTGGTCTTCTTTTGCATCTTTTTACCTCCTTGACACATTTGCATCTTGTCATTTTTCATCGTTACTTTTGTAATCTTGTTACCTTTGCGTCTTGTTTCTTTTGCATGTTGGTACATCTTTATATCATGTCACCTTGTATCTTGTCACTGAATATTGTTCCACCTTATCTCATATTTTCACATCTTTTCTTATCTTGTCACGTCTTATCTCGTCACAGCTTTTCATCTTGTGAATTTGCTGATTGCTAATTTTTCATCTTGTCACATCTTGGAAAGTTACTTCTTGTCAATTTTGCTTCTTGTCACAATTTTTCATCAACACATCTTTTCACATCTGGTCACTTCTTGTCACATCTTGTTACATACATTCATATAGACACTTTGCTTCTTGTCAATTTTGCAACTTGTTACGTCGTGACAGATATTTTCACTAGCGGTAATCTTGTCTAGCTCTTTCCTCTCAACTTTACATCTTGTCACAAGTTTGCATCTTGTCGCGCTACTTCCTGTCAATCTTGCATCTTTTCCCGTTTCATCACATCTTTTTGGTTAATGCCAATATTTAAATATTCTCAGATTTAGTAACATCTTATATTCCTTGCATTATTGACATCTTGTAAGTGTTTTGCATCTTTAAACATCTTGTTACATCTTGTTTCTGGTCAGTTTCCAATTTGATCACATCTTGTCACAAGTTTGCATCTCATCAGATGCTTTTTGTGTCCCGGCACCTTTTTGCATCTAGTGACAACTTTGCATCATGACTCATATCTTTTTGTCACATCTTGTCACGGTTTTGCATTTTGTCACGTCTGGTCAATTTTGTGCCTTTTTTTCATCTTGTCACTTTGCATCTTTTCATTTCTTCTCGCATCTTGTCAAAGATTTGCATCATGTCATTTTGCTTCTCGTCAACTTTTGCATCTTGTCACATTTTGTCGCAATATTTGAAACTTCTCACATCTTGTCACTTTTGCATCTAGTCACTTTGCCGATTTGCTGTGAGACACTTTCCATCTGTTGTGTGGTCGGCTCTTGTGTTTCTTCTCAACACTCGGGTGGTTGTTTTTAATCAATATCTTTCAGGTACCCTTAATTCTTTCTTGTCGAGTGACAACCTACATTCACAAGCCAAAATCCATAATTCGATTCAAAATTGACTCCAAACCCCAAGTACAGTTGATGATACCGGTGGCTTCGATTGATCTTTAGTCAAAGCATAATGACTAAAAAAAAAGAAACAAGATAATTCATCATTGATTTTGCTCCCTTAAAAAACTTAAAGAATAATCAATGAATTAAAAGGATGGATAAAACTTTAACAGAAGGGCTATCCGGCGTTACAGTTGAAGATTCCTTTGACGTGCTGCATTAGTTGCGTGGTTGGCATAAAGGATATTCACCTGTTTTCTAAAGTAAACAGGAAGTAGATGCCCGAGCAGAAGTGCCGCGTAGAGTTGTGTGGGTGACATAACAGGATATGTTTCTGTTTCCAAAAGTAAACAGAACGTTGGTATTTCTTCAGCAGAAGTGCCGCGGAAGTTGCGTGGGTGGCATGCTAAATATGAGGCGTCTCCATATGCAACGAGGGGACGGAATGAATGACCGGCAGGATTATGAACCATGGAAGATTTCGACCGAGGAGAGAACGAAGCAGAAAGGCAGAGAGGTCTCACCAAAAAACCTCACTTTTACCCCTGTGTGTGTGTATGTGTGTGTGCGCGTGTGTATTTGAATCATCTCTGAATCTCTCTTATTCTACCCCTACTTACATTTCGGGTAATAATGAAGAAAAGAAGCAGATTATATTTTTATACATCAGCGTTGTTGTGTTCTTTCTCTGTATAAAACGTTACCCCAGTCGCAGAAAATAATATCATATACAACAATATAGTAGGGAACGTGTTTTATGATATATTTCTTCTAAAATAGTTCATTTTATTTGTTTACTTTTTTTTTCTTTTTTTTTTTACTAAGAAATGATTCTTGTATTGAAATAGTTTCGTATTAATACTAAAGAAAATGTGAATAAAATATATAATCGTATCCCATGCAGAGTTTTGTTAGACTTTTTTCTCTAAAAAAATTCGAAAACACTAAACTGTCGGTAACACTTTTGAAAAATATATTTCTAGAATTTTTTTATAAAGATAAAAACCTGAAGCTTTCAAAATTTGAATTTTTTAAAAGTTTATTGCCTTTTCCTTTTACGGTTCAGGGCAAAATTTCTGAAAGAAGAAATGTGGCTTTTCAAAATCTTTATAGCGATTTAATTCTCTGAAGACTTATCTTTATATATCATAACGAAAGGTTGAAATGCAATGGATATAAGTGATAAGATGTTGACATTTTCCAAATTGTGATTTGCAAAAATTACCCATAACTTGCCTTCTCATAACAGAATCGACACGAAACAAATTTCACTTTAATAACCGGGCAAATCCAGGGGACCCTATCATAGAAAATTTTACGCTAAAATGCTCTATTCTTTGAACAATTCACTTATAAACTAAAAGATAGATTGATTTAATATATATATATATATTCACATTGACAGAGGAGAACGATAAGGATATAAATAACTTAATAAATAGATATCGTACTAATTTATTTATTTATTTTTAAGTAGAGTAATTAATATTGTGAATTGAATTACCATGACCAGAAAATCTGCGGATGTGTATTTCTAAGCTTCTTGGGAAGACGTGGCCCTGGGGGGTGACTGTATCCTCTGGAAAGACTACGGATGTAACTTACAAGACACATTTAGGTTATTTGGCCGCGCAATTACCATGACTAGCTGATTTGGTGTCACTTGTGTGCGATATGAACTGATGGCTCAGTTGTAGAGTTTCGGCTCTGCAATCCGTGGTCACTGGTTCGATCTCCAGTGGTGTATACAGTGCTGACAAGAAAAAATAAAGTCGAAACAGCTGTCCAGTGTTCCCGTATGTCGTAGGTAGGTGTTCGGCGGATTTTCTGCTCATGGAAATTCAATTCAGAAAATAGATATCATATTTGAACGTAAAAACCTGAGATATATTCAAAAGGTGTCCATGGCGCAATGGATATCGTCGTAGGAAAGGGACACGGAAACCCGAGTTCAAATCTTGGACAATGCTGACTGGGAAAGGTATGAATTCAGTTTTTCTCCCTCCACCTCTGGGTAAGTAGGCCGTTGTGGGTTTTTTGCCTTGGTTAGGCACCCATTCTAAGAAAAGGAAAAATCTGATTTCAGACCTGTTAAACTCCTCTTAAAATTTGACCTTGTGTTGTATCTTGCCAGTATGGGCGGGGGATTGGTAAATAAAGTAAAGTTAGCGACCCGAAGATTCCCTTTTCATTAACTACAACACCGAGGTGTAAAGGAGATTGCAACTCTTTTCCCTGGATTGTTCCACTTTACCCTTGATTCAAACCTTATAATGGTGAGTGCTAAGCAAGGTGGCATCAAGGACCATTTTTTGAGTCTTTAGTATGACTCGACTAGGGATTGAGTTGGGCTCTCGTCATAGTGGCAGTCAACTACTCAATTGATAATTGACTGATTAAATGATATTAACGGCATGTCAGCTCGTCTCGGGTTATTTTATACCAATTGGTTAAGGATTAGTATTCATATATAAATTTTTTGCGTATTTTTTTCGCAATTTTTTTTTTCACGCGTGATCTTATTTGGGTTTGGGTTCTTTGTTTAATGGCATATCAACCTTTGTAGGTTATTTAATGCCAAAGCCATTCTCCTAGAAGAACAGTAGTGGTACTATTTAACCCATAGCTGGGAGGATAAGGGGGTTCATACCTTTCCCGAAGGGTATTTGCCCGAAAGTGAACGTAATAGCACGACTGGAAATCGAACTCGCTTATTACGATTCCGTAGTCAATCGCTTTAACCATTACACCACGAGGACACCTTTCAAAACAGTTCTATATTGGACCTTATCAAGTACAACCACTCTGGGTCAGAGTTGACCTTGGATCAATTAAAGGGTACTCTATACTCTCCAGACTTTTAGAACTGGAGTCTCTCCATGAAATGCAGTTTAATTTCATATCCAGGATGCCTTTGGTTTTGGAGGCTCTTACTCCCTTTGCAGGGAATATAGTCAGCGTATTCTAAAGCCCGTCGGCAGTCGAGCGGGAGGACAATTCAAAACTCTGGAGAAAAACAGAAAACTGCTCCGCTATTTCTCTCAAGAACTTGCTAACTGACATTCACTGATAAAGGAAGCTGTGGAGAGCTATGATCGTCTAAGTCCTTGAAGAAATATGCCACTTAACATTCCATGCAACTCATTAAATAAATATTTGGAATACAATCGCGTGCATTTTATTGCATACGCACAAGCTGCAAAACTATCATTAAAAATACCTTCTCATTTACAAATCAGCTCCCTAAACACTATATAGACAGAGAAAAATAATTAAGAAACTGCTTAGGCAGGCTAGTGTTTGAAACTAGCCAAGAAACAAAAGGTTCCGAGTTGTGTGATAGCAATAAAAGGCAGAGGAAGTGAAAAGAGCCAAATTTGGTCAGTTCAGATAATTGTATAAGGCGGTCTGGGAGTAACGAACGGCAGCGACGGCAGCAGCGGTGAGGAAAGCTTGGTTTGGGTGTCTGTCAGGGGAGTGAGAAGACGAGGGATTTAGCTAGGAGTGTTAGACTGCTGAGATATGACAGTTTTCGTAATGAAAAGAAGCGGTGTTCCTCCATTTTCTTGGCTTGGAAATATTGTTCCAATTACATTTTCACTGAATTATTTACAAGTCAATGGCGACTAGTTGACTGTACATCGGAAAAGCAAAAATGTCACATTGATATAGAGAAAGAACAGAAATTGATGAAGATGGCAAGTGAGGGCCAGAGAAGAGGACTAGGATGGTCGTAAAGATTGGTAAGGTGAGAATTGAGAGAAAAGATTAAGAAGGTTGGTTAGCTGCTTTTACGGCATGTCAAACCCTGTTGGGTCATTTAATACTAAAGTGAAGTTTTTTTTTTTCAAGAAATTATATGATTTTACGTAAATTATTATCATCAAGTCGCACAGCTAGCACGGATTTCCTTGAATTTCTCTAACCAACCGTTCCTATCATCCATCGCTCCCGGCAGGTCCTTCAGACTACATCTTGTGTCCATAAAGAGCTGTTTTGGGTATGTTTTTCTTTGTCCTTCAAAACTGGCTCGTCTCTGTGACGTGGTCCACAGGAGAACATCACTGATGATTTCGTTCTTGCTTCTCCAGTAGTGTCTCGCATGCCATGTTTGTCTTATTTGGATGATGGGTGGTAGGGAGCCGTACAAGTGTTGTTTCATGAGATGTTACTTCCACGATTTATTCTTAACAGCTCGTAACATTCTTATGGAGCTCCCGTCTAGCTTCGTCAGCGTCTATGTGGTGCATCCATACAATAAAATTGAGACAACTGCTACTTGGAAGAAATCGCGTTTTATTTTATCGGTTAGGTAAGATTTCTATATGGTCGATAACCTATCGATGGCAATCAATACCTTCACAAATATTCTTATTAAATAATGATAATAATCATAGTTTCTTTATAAGGTTTCAAGTATTTTCTATCTAGTATTTATAATTTGCATACAAATTATTTGGTTTTAAGTAATGAAATGCCTGATAGATAATAGTAGTGGAAAGTCTAGGTTAAAGAAATTAATAGGGATAAAATTTCAATATAAGGAAAGTTTAAGGGGGGATAAAATTTGATATGAAGGGAGTGACACTAAAGCAGAGTTTAGTATTTAACTGGGTAATGTTTTTAGGGGGCTTTAATGTGCCATTAACGGTAATTCAAACATCCAATTTAAACAGTAAGTTCAAACAGTAAGTTCCGCAGCTTTCTAGTTCGGATACTGATTCGAAAAGATAACGCACACAATAAATTTTTTAAAAGGGAATTTTATACAAAAGAAACAAGAAAGAAAGGGATAGAAAAGATAAAGTGTTGCAAATTTTAGTGCAATTTGCTTGAACTTATCTGAGAGAGTGTCCGGGAAATAAAGTTCTTTGAATTAGTATTTTTCATTTCTTTTTTTTTTTTTTTTGTTTTATCGAAAAGTTTCAGAGTTCATAAAATTTCGAGCCTTCTTCAAGGTTCTTTTCCGCAGAATTCTCGGTTGAATTTTCTTTCAGTTGAATTTTCTTGGTAGAACTTCAGTAGTCGACTTTCATTTATTTTTACTTTTATTTCTTGGGGGGCTCCATTCATGAAGTAAGTGACGAAACCCATCTACTGGCTTCAGTTTTTGTGCCTTCAGTTCGGGTCCCCGAATTCGTGCATGGTCAAATAGAATTTTGACAAAAGGAAAAAGTCACTGTTTGGTGCTGCACTGTCTTGGATTACTTCTCTATTCTGCACTCCGGCCAAATCATGTGCCGCACGTGGTGAACTTGATTTTTTTCTTAGAAATAAATTTTTATAACGTGGTGTAATGGTTATCGTCGTAGGAAATGGACACGGCGACACGAGTTCAAATCCTGGACGAGACTGATTGCATTTCACATAGCACTAATACCTTTGGGAAAGTTATGAATCCAATTATTCTCCCTCCAGCTATGGGTAAATAGTAGGGCAGACTGGGTTCTTAAGCATTGGTAAGTCTAGAAGAAGGAAAACTCTGAATTCAAACCTGTTAAACTCCGCTTAAAAATTGACCTTGTGTCATATCCTGCCCGAACGGAGGGGTTGGTAAATATGATAACGTGGTTAAAATGCTAGACTACAGCCTCGAAGTAATGTGACACTAAGCAGACGATCCCTTTGTCTGTTTTGGCGCGAAACCAGACAAAGGGTTTGGACTCGAGATCTCGACGCGACCGGAAGTAGGAAGGGAACGCCAGTATGAGTTGGACAAAGGAACCCAGAGGAAGGCAGTTTGTGACGGGCGATGGAGAAGGGCAGTGGGCAGTCGACACCGGACAGCAGAGAGACCAGTCGCATGAGATAGGGTCCAGAAGCAAGTGAGGGAAGACAATTCAAGATGAGTTGGCATTCCTAGTAGTTTTGTGGAAATTTCGCTAGAAATCCACGCTAGCGTTAGTCTACATATGTATAGGGAATGCAGTGCTACATAACTCCTCTTCTTGCACTTGGAGTTAACCCAAGCCCTCGTTTGTTCTTTATTCTTTTTCTCCCCTCCCTGGATTGTAGTTCTTGTGCCGTGAAGAAATGTGCGATGCCCCGATCGGAACCACTAGATGATTCACCGGCCAAGAAGTGAAATGGTTTTAAGAAATTGATGAAACGGGGGGGGGCCTAGGGGGTATTGTCATTGTAAGCGGGTTCAAGCTCCAAGGTTCATTACATTTCCTAAGGGTATTAGACGGAAAGTGAACGTCATAGCGTGACTAGAGATTGAACTCGGTTATTTCGAGATTGCCGTCTCGCACGTTAGCAATCAAATTCTGATTTGAAAATTCAGCAATTTGAACGTTGAAGCTAGCCTACAGCAATGAAACACCAAGCCAGTTGTTTTCAATTAGACTCGCGCTTTTAAAGGGGTTGAACATCGCTGGAAGATGACCAGAGGTCAGGTCGACTCTCAATGCGTACTAACCCAGAAAATTCGTTGCCCTGGCCTCAGGTTCTCAATGACAAATTTTACTGAAGTGTTTTAGGGAAGAAATGTAGAAGCCGCTTAGCTTTTGTTTGAATTTAGCTTACTAACAAAATTTTCAAATTGTGTAATGGTAATAGCAAACAGAGGAAGTGCAGAGAGTAAAATGTCGTCCATTCAGAATTTAGAACATTAGATGCAAACGGCCTGAACTGGAGCATGATGGGAAATCAGTGCTTCAACACTGAAAACGCCAAAGTTATGTGTGTATGTGTGTGTGTGTTTCGCACCTGCTAGATCATCGTAACATATTCAGTCAATTCGTCAGATTTTACTTCTTTCTCTTCCTTCAGAAAAAGCTGGGCTCGGGTGTTACCGTTTTGACAAGTAAAGGGGATTCAGCACAAATCGCAAATGGTGCTTGATTTAAAAAAAACGTTTTATGTTGAGCAGAAGCAATAGAAATGGTGTATCGCTGCACCAGGCAATTTCTTTAGAAGTTGGATGACGGCAAAGTTTAAACAATAGATAAAAATGAGAAACGTCAGACCTTTTGGGTCGAAATGCGTATAATACGAGGTCCATACGATAAGTTTCTAGACATTTTTCGTATGGGAATTTGAATTTGTCATAGACTCTTGAAAATTCAGTATGTAATTGCTATAAATCTTATGACATGACTGGCCACTTTTTAGAATTTCAGCTTCAGATGAACTGCTACAGTAGCAATTTGGAATACACCCTACTAAAGCCTGATTGTCACAGCTCGTGAATTTCAAAAATACAATCTGACACTTTAGAAGAACGATATGCAATAAAATTCCGTTTTAAACTTGGAAAAATGCCACAGAAACGTATGGAATGCTTCAGACTGCTTTTCAACCATCTTGCATGAATTGAGCATCAGTTTTTGAGTGGCATAAGAGATTCAAGGAAGGCAGGGAGTCTGTAAGGGATGATGAGAGTTGTGGGAGGAGTAAGGAAGTCAATACACCACAGTTGATTGGCCAAAGGGTTAGGGTTAGGATTAGGGTTACTATGTTGAGGTTTTAAGGGGGTTCAGGAAGAGATTCCTAGGGAAGAGGCCAGCACTCTTCAAATCGTGTCAGTGGCATTTCCACCAGGACAATGCACCACTCCACAACTCCATCCTTTTCACAGACTATTTGAGCAAGATGGGGATCCTCAGCCTCCCTATAGTCGAGACCTTGCTCCTGTGACTTTTGGTTATTCCCTAAGCTCAGAGGCTGTCGTTATGAGACAATTGAGGAGATGAAAGAGGCTGTGACGAAGGTCATTGACACGCTCACACAAGAGGACTTCGATGGGGCCTTGCAGTAATTTTTGGAACGATACAACAAATGGATTGCAGCCGGAGGAAATTACTTCGAAGGGGACTAGAGTTTCATGTGTGTACTATCAATAAAAGTGCCCATACGAAAAAAGTCTGGAAACATCTTTTTTTCATATTTTTCACACGTTATTAGATTTCTCCGACAAGGACATATTTAACTCAAAATTCAGTAATTAAACTTTTATCAGGATGTGAGTTCTGTAAGTGGAGGAGGAAACAGACAGAGACAGAGAAAAGGCGGTGTGTAGAACATCAAAGGCATTCTACAAATGACTGATGATAATTTTCTTTTTTTTTTTTTTTTGCATTGCATTCAACAAACGGCACAAATGAGGAGTAGCCTCACACTTGTTGCACGCCCACTCTACATCTCTAATTCGAATCTAATTGTTTCCCGAAACTGAAAGAGACATCGAAAAGTAAAATCTTTTTCAACCTGATGCTGAAGTTGAAGTAGTTTTAAGCAATTGATAAAAAAAAAAAAAAGAAAGGAATGTAATCACCTTCTTCATGGACAGAATTAAAAAAAAAAAAGTTTAGAAAACGTGTGGGCACTTACTTTTGAAGAGTAATAAATTTAATTTATTTTGATACCGGTTTCATTATTCCCTAAGGTCAAAAATTTGTTTTATATGATTGGAGACCTTATTTATCAATCAACGCTCTCTCTTTCTCTTATTCTCTCTCTCTCTTTTTCTCTCTCTCACTCTCTCTCTCTTTCTCTCTCTCTCTCTCTCTTTCTCTCTCTCTCTCTCTCTCTCTCACACACACACACATATATATACGCATAAATGAAAGAGAAAGAAAGTGTCGATTTGAAAGAGATCATTTTAATTCTTGCAGTGTATATATTATCAAACACTTTTCTCTGAGCATTTTCTTTTTTGTTTCTCTTATTCCCCCCCCTTTTCCCTGTCTTTATTTCCCACGAGCAGGACCCTCTCAATCTACAACAACCCTTCCCACACTTCTTTCTTCCCATATGGCCATTTTTGACTGAAATGCAATCCAGGGGTCGCCACCGTGCTTCCGGAGAAAGCTTCCCAGTCGCCATGTTAACCTGTAACCTCTATCGGCCATAATGGCTGCCGCCTAAACAAGAACTTCGTAACTAGACGCTTTTCTGTCTCCTGGCTTATTAAGAACTGGCCTATGCCGTAACAAAAGCTCACGTTTATCATTAATCATTCTAGATTCAACCCACCATCCTTTTTATTTTCTTTTATCATTTTTTTTGTTCTTTTTTACATTTATTTGTATTTATTTTATCTTGTTTACTTTGTCAGAATAGAATGTAATGTATACACAACGGCTTTTCCACCATATTGGCGACAACAACGAGTTAAAAGTGACGTCGAAGATTGTATTTTTTTATAGAACGTTTATATATTTTTTGTTATGTTTTGTTTTTTCTAACATACATTTTTGTTTACTCCAATCTTTGTGGTTACTTTTAAGATTTTGGAATTATTTTCACGATGCTTTTTTTCTTTCTTCTTTTTCTTATCGTTTTACTTTTTACTTTTTTAGTTTTTTTTTTTTTCTGTTTTCGTTTTTACTGCTTCCTTTAAATGATGAATCTCGAAATGGATCCATGTCTTTATGTTCCAGTTACTTGATACGAATATCAGGATCAATTAGTTTGAATATGCCGACACAGGAGACCAAGTCTTTGGAGACAGCGTTAATATTGGCACAAAAAGGGCCTCTCGTTGCAGAAATTGTTTTATTTATCGTATTTTATAGTTTTAGGCTGTCGAACACACACAAAAGTAAATTTTTGTATGGGTGTCTGTATTTGAGACAGGTGCCTGCAACATATACGCTCTTGGTAAATTTATGAAAATAAATATATATGTTTGTTTACATATATATTTGTTAACATATGTGCATGGGGAAGTCTGTATCAACCTAGAACATTTATATTAATTTATCGAACACTCTTACTTATTTCCGTGGTTTTTACCCTCTCTTTCTTTCTCTCTCTTTCTTTCTCTCTCTCTCTCTCTCTCTATATATATATATGTATATATTACAAAAAATAAAAGATGTTGATTTTCTGAACATCATGGGACACGCAGAACTATAGTTACAATCAACGTCTTTTTTGTATTGGAATATTTAAAAGAAAAACCAGCTTTCTAGCTGCTCTATAAAACTATCAATCTCGTTGATCATATTCTTTTGTTTATACGCCATTAATATATATATATATATATATATATGTGTGTGTGTGTGTGTGTGTGTGTGTGTGATATCCCACATAAATAAGTGTACTAATTATTTTCTCATAAAAAGTTAATTATCTTCAAAACTAAAAAATGCTAAGATTTTATACGATTTTATAAAATTTTATCTTCTTGTAAATCATTATACAATGAAAATGGATATTATTAGATATAATTTATTACCAAATTTCCCAACATCAAAACTCAATCCCAAGAAAGCTGCAGTCCAAAGATATGAACATTCTTTTATATATCTATACGATTTTCTTTTTGCTTACAGAGGTTTTGCAATTTTTAATCTAATTTTAGTTATCTATTTATATACAGATGCTAGGTTTGAAATCAATAAAATTTCCCAGTCGGCTGAGACTGTAGAATACACCGACTGCACCACTGTAGAGGGGTAAGACACCCCTAACGAGTTTCCTGGATATGACACTAAACAATCTGATCGTGAGGTTCCAGTTATGCTTGAGGTTTGAGGGATACGGGGTACCCCTTCATTGCCATTGCTCCCAGCTCCCGGAGTGGTAGCACCTGATAGGGTCCTATCTATGGGTTGAATAGAACTAAGCTGCATACTTTCGCTAAACTGAATTGTTTGAAATAGAACTGTTTGACTAAACTGAATAGCTTGAAATAGAAAAGATTTTGACAATTTTTTTATTTAGTTTTTTTTTTTAGTCATGAAGTATGGTTGAAAGCATAAATCTTTGCTCGTACTCCTTCGATCATTCGATGGATAATTAGAATCCATAAGGTTGAGGAGCGATTTCTTTGAAAGCCGCTCTATTTTCATTCGATTTCGGGTTGGATAGGACTGAGAAGACAGGCGTAAACCTTAGCAACAGTAGTAAGAGTTATGCCTCAGTAGTTCTTAGTGATTCCGAGGTCGCCTATCTTTCATTCATTTCTCTTTTCCGGTTTGTTTATACACAGTATTTCATAATTAAAGAAGTATGTCACCAAATTTTCTTGTCTTCCAATCTTCAGTGGATACTTCGTCAAATCCTGTAGCTTTTCAGCTTTTAATTTTTTTTTTCAAATTTGCATAATGTTATTCCCCCGTAATCTGTCCTAGTTTTATGCCTAATTGGCCATTTATAATTTTTTCGATATATTTGTAACTGATTTCAGGAGGGTTTCTGAGCAGATCATTAAAATATTCTTTCAACATCAGAAGCCTTTCTTCTTGACTGACAACTTTTAGTTTTACTCTCGATATCCCCTTCCTTCCGCTCACTTCGTTTACTGCCTGCCATGCTATTCGTGATTATCTATCTTCTACTGAATTTCAATTTTATCCATTTGGCCTTGAATGTATTCTACTCGATCTTTTTGGTATGTGTTGGTTAGTTTGTTTTAGGGGAGGCATTCGAAGTTTCTGTTCGTTGGCATTTGTTTGGTTTCTTTTATTAAGTAGGGATTCCGTTTTTAAGTTATTTCGTTATTTCCTAATTACTCGTGACTTCCATGGAACTCTACATTTGGCTCTTGGTTTTGGTTGGTATGCACCTTGCTGCTGCTTCTATGTGGGCAGGGAGGAAATTTTCATATTCGTCATATGAGGTACGTGTTTCAGAAATCTCCTGAAAAGTATCGGTTTTGTTTCTTACGGTTATCATACGTTTATTACTTAAATCTCTATTGGTGAGGAGGATTAGTCGTAACGAATATTGGTAAGGAGGATTAGTCGTAACGAATATTGGTGAGGAGGATTAGTCGTAACGAATATTGGCGAGGAGGATTAGTCGTAACGAATATTGGTGAGGAGGATTAGTTGTAACGAATATTGGTAAGGAGGATTAGTCGTAACGAATATTGGCGAGGAGGATTAGTCGTAACGAATATTGGTAAGGAGGATTAGTTGTAACGAATATTGGCGAGGAGGATTAGTCGTAACGAATATTGGTAAGGAGGATTAGTCGTAACGAATATTGGTAAGGAGGATTAGTTGTAACGAATATTGGCGAGGAGGATTAGTCTTAACGAATATTGGTAAGGAGGATTAGTCGTAACGAATATTGGCGAGGAGGATTAGTCGTAACGAATATTGGTAAGGAGGATTAGTTGTAACGAATATTGGCGAGGAGGATTAGTCTTAACGAATATTGGTAAGGTGGATTAGTCGTAACGATTATTGGTAAGGAGGATTAGTCTTAAAAAATATTGGTGAGGAGGATTAGTGGTAACGAATATTGGTGAGGAGGATTATTATTAACGAATATTCGTGAGGAGGATCAGTCGTAACGAATGATTTTGACAGTTTGTTTTCTGATTTCTGCGTTGACTCACTCGTATCTTTGCCGAGACGATTCTGCGATCAGGAAATACTCATTCAAAAGAGAGGTATGCCTCAGTTTAGAGCGCTATTTATCCACTTTGTGTTTATGAGAATATAATCTAGCTGTACTTTAGCTTTATTTGGGTAGGTGTAGATCCATAATTTTCCCTTTCTTTTTCAGAATTTAGGGTTTAGGCATGAAAGACTGAAAAATCTGCTAGATACTCACCATTTCTATTTGGCAGGTTGTGTAAGCTAAATTTATTATTTTCATCTTTGCCTATTTGTACATCTGCATCAATTATTTGTTTCGTTTGGTTGGGTTTTATGGCAAATCAACCTTTGTAGGTTATTTAACGCCAAATCCATTTTTATGTAAATAATCAGTTCCATTTAAAACAATTCAGTTTAGCATGAGTAAACAGTTTAATTGTCAAAACATTTCTATTTCAAACTATTCAAGCAGTTATATATAACAATTCAGTTTAGTGTAAGTACAGTTTCAATGTCAAAAATAGTTCAATTTCAAATAATTCAGCTTAGCATAAGTATGCAGTTTAAATGTAAGTACGGTTTGTCTATTTCAAGCAATTCAGTTCAATCAAACAATTCAGTTTAACATAAGTATGCCGTTAGTTCTATTTAACCAACAGATAGGGACCTATCAGGTGCTACCACGCCGGGCCTGAGTGGACCTGGGAGCGATGGCAATAAAGGGGTACTCCGCATGAGATTGTTTAGTGTCATATCAGGACACTCGTTGAAGCGGGTGGGGGGATCTTACTCCTCGGCAGAGGCAGAGTCGGTGTATTGTACAGCCCCAGCCGACCGGGCAAGCATCGATTATTAGAACGTTACGTTTGTGAATGTGTCAAGCAAAGGAAGACAACCTGTTATAGAAGTTGGTGATATCCGTTTCATCACTGATGTTGACGGGACAGACGATTGTTGTTCAGGGGTTTTTATTTAAAGTAGCACACATAATTCTCGGTTGAGTTTTCTTTAAGCTCCATAATGATTTTGAGGCTCGAGTAATAAACATCTCGATATCGAGACTTCTCGGTAATTTTAAGAGTAGTCTCAAACCTTTGAACTGATTAGCTGTTTTTGATGAAACTCGGCAACGTGCAAATACAACGCCTTTAAAACTCATAAGACCTAACTCGAGGGGTAATTTTTCTTGTTTCCAAAACTGAATATTCATCTCAAGGGTTTAAAGGCATGCAAGACATTGAAATCAATACAACAACGCAGCCACTTGACCTATCAAAAGAGACAAATGGAAAATACGAGGTGCCTTCAATAAGTTTCCTGACTTTTTTGTACAGACATTTAAAATTGTTGTTGACTCTTGAAAATTCAGTATGTTATTGCTATACATCTTCGGAGATGACTGACCAAGTTTTATGATTTCAGCTTCAAATAAACAGCTACAGCAGAAATTGGAATACACCCTACTAAAGCCTGATTGTCACAGCTCGTGAATTTCAAAAATGCAATCTGGACGTGAGGACACTTTCGAAGAACGATATGCAATAAAATTGTGTTTTAAACTTGGAAAAATGCCACAGAAACGTATGGAATGCTTCAGACTGCTTTTCGACCATCTTGCATGAATCGAGCATCAGTTTTTGAGTGGCATAAGAGATTCAAGGGAGGCAGGGAGTCTGTGAGGGATGATGAGATGTGTGGGGGGAGTAAGGAAGTCAATACACCACAGTTGATTGGCCAAAGGGTTAAGGTTAGGGTTACTATGTTGAGATTTTAAGGGAGTTCAGGAAGAGATTCCGTCGGAAGAGGCCAGCACTCTTCAAATCGGCTCAGTGGCATTTCCACCAGGACAATGCACCAATCCACAACTCCGTCCTTGTCACAGACTATTTGACCAAGATGGACATCAAAACAGTTCCTCAGCCTCCCTATAATCGAGACCTTGGTCCCTGTGACTTTTGGTTATTCCCTAAGCTCATAGGCTGTCGTTATGAGAGAATTGAGGAGATGAAAGAGAGTGTGACGAAGGTCTTTGACACGCTCACACAAGAGGACTTCGATGGGGCCTTCCAGAAGTTGCTGGAACGGTACAACAAGTGCATTGTAACCGGAGGAGACTACTTCGAAGAGGACACTCACACACACACACATATATATAGATATAGATATAGATATATGTGTGTGTGTATTTGAAAATTTTGTAGAGTTATAACTTAATGAGAGCAGTTGATTACTCTATCAATTTTTTTAACCTGATTTTATTCCACCTGCTTCGTTTTCAGAACATTTAGTACTATGTTGATATATACTGATCAATATCGGAATATTAAATTTAGTATAAGAAGACATAAAGTCAACAGAGCTTGGTGACTGTCAGTTTCTCATCTATGCGATCATAAAAGTGTTCCTGACGTGGACGGTATCCTTTTATAAGCTGTTGTGTGGGACTAGATGGCAAGGGTGGTCTAGTTTATGGGATATTCTGGGAAGGGCAGTTTAGTTTGTGGGATATTCTGGGAAGGGTAGTCTAGTTTGTGGGATATTCTGGGAAGGGCTGTCTAGTTGGTGGGATATTCGGGGAAGGGCAGTCTAGTTTGTGGCATATTCTGGGGACGGCAGTCTAGTTTGTTGGATATTCCGGGAAGGGCAGTCTAGTTTGTGGAATATTCTGGGAAGGGCAGTCTAGTTTGTTGGATATTCCGGGAAGGGCAGTCTAGTTTGTGAGATATTCTGGGAAGGGCAGTCTAGTTTGTGGGATATTCTGGGAAGGGCAGTCTAGTTTGTGGGATATTCTGGGAAGGGCAGTCTCGTTTGTAGTATATTCGGGGAAGGGCAGTCTACTTTATGGGATATTCGGGGAAGGGCAGTCTAGTTTATAGGATATTCAGGGAAGGGCAGTTTAGTTTTTGGGATATTCTGGGAAGGGTCGTCTAGTTTGTAGTATATTCGGGGAAGAGCAGTCTATTTTGTAGTATATTCGGGAAAGGGCAGTCTAGTTTGTGGGATATTTTAGGAAGGGCAGTATAGTTTTGGGGATATTCCAGGAAGGGTGGTCTAGTTTGTAGTATATTCGAGGAAGAGCAGTCTAGTTTATTCTGAATGGTCTTTTACGCAGCTATATTGTATAAATTTTGTGATTAATTAATTTGCTAACTCTCTGTAATAGTGAATTACAAGCAATATTATTCATTAATAATAATTGATAATTATATTTCTTACCATCAAGCAAGCGGAAATGAAAGAAAAAATAGAAAGACGAACCTTAGAAGAACAGAAAAACTTCTAAAAACCAAACCCTATAACAAAAGAATAAATACATGGATATTCTCTCTTTTAAGATAGTCTGGACCCTTCTTAAACCGGATAAGGAAGAAACCGAGAAATATATACCATATAAGAAGGAAATTGATGACAATGCACATGACCTTACACCAGAGAGATGACATAAACTGACACCATGTAATGAGAAAAGATGAACTCCCCAGTATTGAAGGTTGAGTGTACGAAGCAATAGAAAGACTCGAAGAATACATAAACAAGAGAAAAGTGAGATTGATTATAACTGCAAGTAGCAGTAATAGCATAAAGAAAACTTGAGGAAAAACAGGAAAACAAAAATTTTAAAAAAATCTTGAAAGCAAAATCAGGAAGAAAAATTAGTTTAAGTGACAAACAAAAGAAATTTCACATGAGATAACCTGGATATGGTTACAAAGAGCGAATCTAACGAAAGAAATAAAATCTCTTTTAATAATACAATAAGGACTCATGATATCAAAGCAAAAGTTAATAGTACGCAGTAAAATAGCCAGTTTAGGCAGTGCAGTGATAATGATGAAACAGTTAATCACAAATGAATGCAGAAAACTGGTACCGAAGTAATAAAAAACAAAAAAACAAAAAAAAAAAAAACAGGCATGACTGAATGGGAAAGCCGATTCACTGGGAATCATGCAAGATCTTTAAATTTGATCATTCAGGCAAATGCTATAAACGCAAACCAGTCGTGATAGTTTGAGAACAAAATGTTCTTGATGAAACACAGGATTGTACAAGTGCAACGCCTTTCATACTTATCAGATCCCCTAGCTCAGAGGGACTTCATCTGATTTCTTAAACTGAAAATTCAACTCAGCGATAAGATTTGAGAAAGAGTAGAACATTAAACGAAATACAACGGTATAGCTACCCGCCATAAAGAAGTTTCTGAGGTGCTTCAACCAGTGGAAAACTCACTGGAGTTATTTTACAGACACCGTTTCATTCATTGTTCATTTCTATCTTTTTACTACAATCTCGATAGTTTCTGAATAAAATAGTACTACCCATAATTTTTGGGAACTTGGGCACAAAAAATATAGAAATACCTTTGAATTATGGTACCTTGGTCATGTATTTGACTACTTTAGAAAGATGCTGGTCAGAAAGGTTTTGTTTATTTTTTTTGTTTAATGGCATATCAACCTTTGTAGGTTATTATTTGCCTAAGCCATCTTTCAAGATAAATATCAGTAATACTATTTAACCAATAGCTGAGCAGATAAGGGGGTTTATACCTTTCGCAAGGGTATTAGTCCGAAAGTGAACGTTATAGTGCGACTAGAGTTCGAACTCGCTTACTTGGTGGTCGCAGTCCAGCACTTTAACCTCAGAAACTTCTTAGAAACACTAGTGTAAAAAGCCTGCACTGCATTTACCTTGCCCAGTCGGCTGGAGCTGTAGAATACACCGACTGCATGTCTGCAGAGGGGTAAGACCCATCCCCAAACAAGTGTCCTAGATATGACACTAAGCAATCTGATGGTGAGGTTCCAGTAAAGCTGGAGCTTTGGGGAATATAGGGCACTCCTTCATTGCCATAGCTCCCAGATCCACTCTGATCCGAAGTGGTAGCACCGGATAGGGTCCTATCTATGAGTCAAATAGAACTAAACTGCGTATTTATGCTAAACTAAATTGTTTGAATAGAACTGTTTTTGACATCAAACAAAAACTATACTAATACTAAACTGAATTGTTTTAATAAGAACTGTTTGACTAAACTAAATAGTTTGAAATAGAAATGTTTTTGACAATTGAATAGTGTAATTATGCTTAACTGACTTGTTTGAATTAAAACCGTTTATTTGCATAAAAATGGATTTGGCATTGAATAACCTACAAAGGTTGATATGCCATAAACCCTAACAATCAACCAAACCTACATTTAGGTAACGTTCACGTTATCACCAAATTTTTAGAAAAACCTTGTATAAAGCTTATACAGACCAAAGTCTAGTATACTCAAGATATTCAGTCGCATAAACGGCTACACTCTGGTGTATAAAGGTATATTCATACTCTCACAAAACATTTACGAAGAGGCATTCTTACTTCGGTATACACAATTGATTCCTTCCTGTGATCCATGTCTTCAAATTCAATCTCTCTACTACATCACCGTATGTCCAGAAGAAGAAAAAACTCTACTTTATAAGGAAAACCTGGCCAAACTTCTTATAAGAACGAACCTTCTCTTTCCAGTGAATTATTTCATGATTCTTACAAATGCAGCACAAGAATCCGGATGGTATTTACGTTCATTTTAGTGTCCAGGGTGTGGCGTTACGTAGGTGGATTAGAGTTGTGTATCCAGGGCATTGACTTAGGTGTTGGGGATACCAGACCGCGTGCTGGTCGGGGGATGACGAATGAGAGTGGTTCGAGGAGGCGACTTTCGTCCTGTTCGGCTCCTCCCCATGACTTCATATATTATTTGTCTCCCACCATCATCATTCACTCTTAAACATCGCAATAAGGAGGCTTACTCACGAATCACGTGATTTATGCTTGGCGGGAAAATTGTCTCCGCACCCAACTCCGCTTTTCTTCTTCTTCTTCTTCTTCTTCTTCTTCTTCTTCTTCTTCTTCTTCTTCTAAAACTTTTTTAAGATATTGTTTCTTCTTTTTCTTCACTTTTCACTTTCTGACCAGTTGTTTTAAGCTTCAAGTTGTTTTTCTGTCTTTTTAAATTGCTTGTGTTTGTCTGTCTTAATCATCGTTCTCACTTATATTTTTCTATCAACCTTCTTCTTCTTCTTCTTCTTCTTCTTCTTCTTCTTCTTCTTCTTCTTTCTATTCAAATTCCTACTTTTCGTGTTGTCTTTTTCCCGGTCTTTCCTGATTGTTGTTGTTGTTGTTCTTCAGGCGTTATTTTTGTTTATCATCTTCCTATTTTCTTTCTTTTTTTCTTCTTTTTATACTTGTGTTTGTCTTTTTATTCTTCCTTTTCCCATTTCTTCTTCTTCTTCTTCTTCTTGAGGTATTCCGTTTTTTTGAAATCCCTTCTTTTTAGATATCTTCTTCCTATCCTTAATATTTTTCTTCGTTTGCGATTCATTCTTTGTTCTTCCTGTTTTCCTTTGAGCTTCTTTTATTTTTCTGTTGCAAGTCCCATCTTTTTATAACTTCCCTTTTTTCCTCTTCTTTCCGTTTTCCTGGAGTGACACCACATATGCATGACTGATATATATATATATATATATATATACGTGTGTGTGTGTGTGTGTGTGTGTGTGTGTTCGCAGTGGTATCTGGCATCGCCTATAATAAAAAATATATTTAAGCACATTTAATTAAATCAAAGTGTAATCTATAAGAACGTCGGAATATTTTCTTTCCAAGTAAGCACTTTGTTTGGGAGACATATTGAAATCGCACTTCTAAATAAAAGTGATCTAAGATTATCACATAGAAAACTCAAACAAATAAATTAGAAATGGCCAACTCATCATGTATTGGGTATTTCGGCAACAATTTAGCTTTTTATTGTTTCCTGAATTCAGTTAGAGTTTTGCGCCTACGGATACCAATTTAATTTGCTTTCTGTAAATGAGACCTTTCCAATTAATTTTACATCAGTAGTTCCGGAAAATATCTCCCGGAATAAGTGGCACTGCACTCACGGAGGAGGGAACATACCTTTAGATGATAATTTCATTTTTTTCTGGACAAACTAGAACTAGTGCAACGAAAAAGGAAGGAAAAATACATAAAATACATATAATACTAATCTTCCCTCACCAGTGAAGGATTGTAAGAAGCTGAAAGTAAATCTGAAAATTTATTCGAATTAGATTAATTATAATAAAAATTTAAATAAGGAATTGTCATTTGGTGGATTTTTTGTTCAAGCGGACCACAGAGTAAAAATGAAAGAAAAGGAAAAGGTGGACAAATACTTGGACCTTGCCAGATAACAGAAAAATTCACGAGGAATTGAATAATAATAATAATAATAATAATAATAATAACCAACGTGGGATACCCGATTGTTCCTGCGAATGTGGACTTTTCTTTTTTCAGGTACACGAATGACACAAATCAGAGACGCAAACACAAAACATGGACTAGGTAAGACAACCAACTTACACCGCACTGCTGTTTTAGGAACACTCCTACACAAAGAGGATAGAGAAAATGAATGATAGAGATTTGGCAAGAATGCGCTAATTTTCAGACAACAAGCCAAAGACTTGCTGACCAAGCTAGGCCAATAATAAAGAAAGATTAGTTTTCTGACCTTAAAATACTTGAAATACACCAGAAAACAAATAATGAACAAGAGAGTAATACAATATCAGACACACAAAGTATTGACAAACAAGAACAGTCTAACCAAAATGAACCGCCAACCACTGAAAATAGAAACAACACACAACCAGACAACACAAAGCAAACACGAACACAAGAACAAAAAATAAATTTAGAAAATCTAAAGAGAATTATAAATGGAAAAAAATCTTATCATCACAAAGAAACATAGAATGGAGATCAGTCAAGACAGAAGCGGAAAAATAAATCAAGTACTAACATATATACCGACAAATAATATAACCGAATTAAACGAACTAATCTATGCAGGAGGGAAATTAGTTTGTGAGAAAATCGGGTTCCCCTGAAAAAGCACGAAGAAAAAAATCAAAACTTGGATGGGAAATTCGACTGGAAACGCAGATAAAAAATCTACAAAAACAGGCTAAAAAGGAAAAAGCTGAAACATGTAGGGACAAAAAGGAAAAGGCAACACAAGAAAAAATAACAATACAACTTGAGGAAATGAACCAGAAAGTAGTGACGAAAGAAGGAAGATTAAAAAGATATTGAGAAAGGGTAAAACAATACAAACAAAACAGGACATTCCAAAACAACGAATGTTGGGGGAGATGACGCGAAAACATATCAACAACCGGAGGCAAGAGAAACAGAATAACTTTAGACTAAAATATGGCAACCAAGAGAACATAACAAAAAAGCTGGATTCATAACCAACTTTATAAAAGAATTAGAATGACTCGAAGAAGGTCTGGAAGCGGAAATACACATCCATTTACTCAAAACAGCAGTAAAAAAATATCAAACTGGAAAACGCCAGGCCATGGAATACATGAATTCTGGATCAAGAAATTCACATCCATTCACGAAAGATTTGTACTCGAAATGAACGGATGCCCACAAGGAGCGCATGTACCCGAATAGATGATCAAAGCAAAGACCACATTGAACCAGAAAGACCCCCTCAAAGGGAAAGCCCCTAACAACTACAGACCCATAACCTGCATACCCATAATGTGGCAAATATCAAATAAGGGAAGAGATTTACTACTCGCTAACAAGCCGCGGTTTGTTCCCTGGGGAAAAGAAAGGATGCTGCAAAGGATCCAGAGGCACAGGAGAGCTACTCTACATAGATCAGCACATCCTCAATGAGAGCAAGACCAGACGGAAAAATCTACCAATAGCCTGGATTGACTACAAAAATGCATCTGATGTGGTTCCGCAAAACTGGTTAACAAACTGCCTTAAAATGTACAAAATATCACATGAAGTCATAATCTTTATCGACAAAACCATGAAAAACGGGAAAGTGGAATTGACAGCAAGAGGGATAAGCTTAACGGAAGCAACGGTCAAAGAGGTTTATTTCAATAAGATACACAATTATCGTTACTATTTATAATTGCGATGATGTCACTTAATCACATACTCAGAAAATGCACATCCGGATACAAATATCAATCACTCAATGTACGTGAATGACATCAAACCGTTTTGTAAAAATGAAAACGAATTGGAAACTTTAATACATGCAGTGAGAATATACACTCAGGACATAGGGATGGAATATGGCATAGAAAAATGCTCGTAATTAAAAGTGGCAAAGGACACCGAACGGACGGAATAGAACTACCAAATCAAGACAAGAATAGAACGCTCAGAGAAAAGGAAACCTACAAATACTTGGACATCTTGGAAGCTGACACCATCAAATAGATGGAGATGAAAGAAAAAATTAAGAAAGAATATCTCAGGAGAACTAGAAAGCTACTTGACACAAAACTATGTAGCAGAAACCTTATCAAAGGGCTAAATACCTGGGATGAATCCTTCGTAAGATATTCGGGACCATTCTTGAAGTAGATGAGAGAAGATCTTAAGCAAATAGACCAAAGAACAAGAAAACTAATGCATTACCTCCCAGAGACGACGTTGACAGACTATATGTATCCAAAAAAAAAGGAGGAAGAGGACTTACCAGGATTGAAGACAGCGTTGGCACATCAATACAACGACTCGAAGATTACATAGAAATGTGCAGAGAAGGACTGATTACAGCCGTCAGAAACAATACTGACAACGCGAACACTAACAGAACGACAATAAATACAAACAAAAATGGGAAGAAAAACAAATCTATGGGTGTTTTAAACGGCTAAAAAGCAACATCTCACAGGAGAAAACATGGACGTGGCTTAGAAAAGAAAACTTTAAGAGAGAAACTGAATCTCTTCTAAAAGCAGCAAAAAACAACTTCAAAAGAACTAATCATATCAAAGCAAGAATAGGTAAGACGCAACAAAATAGCAAATGTAGGCTATGTGGTGATAGAGACGAAACGATCAATCACATAATAAGCGAATGCAACAAATTAGCGCAGATGGAGTATGAGACTAGACATGACTGGGTGGGCAAGGTAATCCACTGGAAGTTGTGCAAGAAATTGAAATTTGATCATACGAACAAATGGTATATGCACAACCAAGCATCTGTCCTGGAGAATGACACACATAAACTCCTATGGGACTTTGACATACACACGGATCACCTAATCTTAGCCAGAAGACCAAACCTTATAAGAATCAACAAAAAAAGAAAACGTGCAAAATAAAATTGAAAGAAAATGAAAAGAAGGATAAGTTCCTCGACCTTCCTAAGGAATTGAAAAAACTGTGGAACATGAATTTGACAATCATACCAATTGTAATTGGTGCTTTTGATAGTCACCAAAGGATTATTAAAGGGACTGGAGGACTCGGAAATAGGACGAATGGAGACCATCCAAACTACAACATTATTGAGAACGACCAGAATACTAAGAAGAGTCCTGGAGACTTGACGAGACTTGTTGTCACTCAGACTCCAATGAGACCATCAGTTAACGCTTATGTGAAAAACTCTCAAGGAGTAAATAATAATAATAAAAAACAAGACTAGGAACGATTGGGTAGGAAATGTGATCTGCAGAAAATTATGCAAGTGATTGAATTTTGACATACAAAAAATCGATATATGTACAAACCAGAATCCGTCCAAGAAAATGAGACGCATAAAATTATAAAATTTTGAGATGCAATTAGATCAACTAATTAACAAAAAAAAGAGAAATAAATAAAAAAATAAATGAATAAAATAAAGAGAAAGAGAGAGAGAGAGAGAGAGGGGGGGAGAACTCGCCATCGAGTGGATTTTGCCGTTCCAGCGGACCACAGAGGGAAAATGAAGAGGTGAAAAGACAAACATCGAGCCAGGGAACTAAAAAAAAACATCAAACAAACAAACAAACTGTGGAGCATATGATTGACGATGATATCAATTGTAATTAGTGCGCTCAGAACGGTCACCAAAGGATTAGACCAGTTGTAAATCGATGGAAGAATCGACACACCCCAAACTACAGCATTGTTGAAAACGGTAATAATACTGAGAAGAGTCCTGGAGACTAGGGTTGACTTATTATAACTTAAACTCCAGTGAAAAACCACCGGTTGACACGAAAGTGAAAACCTCTCAAAGAGTAAAATAATAATAATAATAATGATTATAATAATGTGCGCTTTCACCATTACTATTTGTAATAACAATGATACCGCTCAATTACATATTAAGCGAATGCACGGGGACTATAAAATGAAAAATTCGCAAAAGAGGAACTTCCATGATGTACATTGACGACGTCAAACTGTAGGCAAAAAAGAAAAATGGATTTGAGGCTTTAACACAAACAAGAAGAATATACAGCCAGGCAATAGGGTTGAAATTAAACATAGAAAAATGTGCCATACTAATAATGAGAAGCAAAAAAAAAATAACGCTAGGAGAAAGGGAAAATTACAAGTACTTAAAAATATTGACTGCTCAGTCGGCTGGGGCTGTAGAATACACCGACTGCACCTCTGCAAAGGGGCGAGACCCCGCCCCAACGAGTGTCCTGTATATGACACTAAACAATCTGATGGTGAGGTTCCAGCAGTGCTGGAGCTTTGGGGAATGCAGAGTACCCCTTCATTGCCATTGCTCCCTGGTCCACTCTGGCCAGGAGTGGTAGCACCTGATAGGGCCCTATCTATAGGTTAAATAGAACTAACAGCATACTTATGCTAAACTGAATTGTTTGAATAAACTGAATAGCTTGAAATAGAAATGTTTTTGACAATTAAACCGTAATTACATTTAAACTGCGTGCTTATGCTTAACTGAATTATTTGAAATAGAACTGTTTTTCGACATTAAAACTGTAACTGAATTGTTAACTGAATTGTTACATATAACTGCTTGAATAGTTTGAAATGGAAATGTTTTTGACAATTAAACTGTGTACTTATGCTAAACTGAATTGTTTTAAATAGAACAGATTATTTACATAAAAATGGATTTGGCGTTAAATAACCTACAAAGGTTGATATGCCATAGAGCCCAACAAACCAAACCAAACCAAACCAAAAATATTGGAAGCAGATACCATCAAACAAACAAGCGGAGATGAAAGGAAAAAAATTCCACTGGGATTTTGAGATACAAACGGATCACCCAATTTCAGCCAGAAGTCCTAACTAAGTGATAATTTACAAGAAAAGGAGAACCTACCGAATAGTGGACATTGCCGTCCCGACGGACAACAGAGTGAAAATCAAAGAAAACCTAAAAAGATACAAGTACTTGGACCTTGTCAGAGAACTAAAAGTGCTATGGAACATGAGGTAACTGTGATACCAATTGGTGCACTTGGAATGATCCCCAAAACTTGGTAAGGGGTTGGAAGAGTTAGAAATAGGAGGCAGAGATGCGACCCTCCAAATTACGACCTTGTTAAAATCGACCAGAATGCTAAGAAGAGCCATGGAGGTCCGAGGAGACTTGCTGTCACTCAGACTCCCGGGAAAACCCATCCGCGAATGCTAGTGTGAAAAACTCGCTATGAGTAAGAATAATTATCATAATCATGATAATAGCATACGTATATTTCATTTTATAAACATGGAACACAATTATTTTGGGGACCAGGTCATGAGGTTTGTTTTCGAAAGTTCTAAGACTGACTTTTTAAATCTTAAATTAACTTATCACTTTTGACATTGATGGCATATCAACCTTATATATTTTATATTATATATTCACTTACAAATCATATATATATATATATATATAAGTTATCGATCATATGGAAGTCAGACCTGACTGATAAAATAAAACGCAGTTTCTTCCAGGCAGCGGTCATGTCGATACTGCTGTATGGATGCACTACTTGGACGCTAACAAAACGGCTGGAGAAAAAGCTAGACGGCAATTACACAAGAATGCTGCGAGCAATACTGAACAAGTCCTGACGGCAACACCCCACAAGGCATCAACTATACGGCCACCTACTTCCCATCACGAAAACTATCCAAGTTAGATGAACCAGACATGCAGGACACTGGTGAAGAAGCAGGGACGAGCTCATAAGTGATGTACTCCTATGGACCCCCACATATGGCCGAGCAAAAGCAGGACGACCAGCTCGAACATACATACAGCAGCTATGAGAGGATACGGGATGCAGCCCGGAAGACCAGCCAGAGGCGATGAACAATAGGGAGAAGTGGCGAGAGAGGGTCAGGGATATCCGTGCTGGCGGCATGACATGATGATGATGATACATATATATATATACATATAGTCATCCACTGACAGATCTGTTTCGTTCTATCAGAACTCATCAGTGTGGCTAGACAGTAGCTTCCCGTAGCTGGGATCGAAACCCGGTTGACTCAAACTCCAAGCCAAAGCCTCTAACCATTCAGCCACGAGGAGCCATTAGCTGCGAAGTAAATTTTAAACGGTTATGAATCAAAATTACTATTGTTTACATACATCCCTTTAAACGGCTGCCGAGACTTCAATTCATATATGAAGTGGCTTGCAATGAACGTTAATGGCAACACGATGACTCAACCATACTGGGGTAGGGGAGTATATATATATATATATATATATATATATATATATATATATATATATGATTTGTAAGTGAATAGTTTGTAGGTAACATCATTTTTAATCAATTCATAGCTTATTTGTCTGCACACAGTTAAATGGTGACAAATATTCTTTGTCAACACTCATAATTCTATTTTGTATAAATTATTTGTTTGCACACAGTTAAATGGTTTCAAGTATTCCTATCTAACATTCATAAATCTTCAAGAATTGTTAACATTAATAATTCTATTTTCCGTAAATCATCAATTTGCATTCTCTAAAATGGTTCAAAGTATTCCGATCAAACCCAAATAATTCTATTTGCTTACAGTTAAATAGTTTCAACTATTGTTATCTAACGTTAATAATTCTTCAAAATTTTTAACATTAATAATTCTACTTGATCTTAATCATTTGTTTGCACACTGTTAAATGGTTACAAGTGTTGCAAATGACTATCTAGTTCTAAATGTTGTTCTAGCACATTAGAACATGATACGGATATAGACTAACATGAGGAAGTTAAATGTTTCACCATTGAATAGCATATTAGCCATTTTGGGGGTGTCCTCGTGGTGTAATGGTTAAAGCGATGGACTGCGCAATCGTAATTAACGAAGTCGTACTCCAGTCGCGCTATTACGTTCACTTTCAGGCAAATAACCTTGGGAAAGGTATGAACCCCCTTATCCTCCCAGCTATGGGTTAAATAGTACAACTACTGTTCTAGGAGAATAACTTTGACATTAAATAACCTACAAAGGTTTATATGCCATTAAACAAAGAAACCAAACCATTAACCATTTTGTTCCATTATTTCCTGCCTTGTTTCTAGGAATTTCAAAATTCTATCGGCCAAGAATTTTCGTCCTTTGAACCAAGAACTTTTTTGCTGCCTTTTGGAGTTTTTCGGGGAACTGAACATTTTTTCATTTGGAGAGTTTAATGAAGATCAGAATAAACAGAATAATACAAAGCTGTAGTATCTTTTGAATACGGAGTTTGGGTAAAAACTTTGCTGCCAAGTAGTAACAATTTTAGCCTTGTGACCAAAAAACGCTTCATCTTGCATTGTTCTTATGGAATGTTATCCACTTTCGAGATGTTTTGACAATTGCTGTATTCACTTGGTCTAAGTGGGAACAATCATTCACCTCTTGTCAAGAAAAAAAATGGAACTGCTGTCAAAAGAGAATGAGTAGCCCCCTGTGTATTTAATAGTGGCTCATTCTACCTATCTACAAAAATCTTCTATTCTGATTTTCATTCGTTTTTTCAGTGGTACTACGAAGCCGGTTCTCTCATTTGCAAAGAGGTTAAGACCCTTTCCCAAAAAGGGTGTATTGGGTATGACACTAAACTGTATCCGATAGTGAGGCACCAGTTCTGGATATCTGAGGAGTGAGGAATCACTCCTTTATTGCCATTAATCCTAGATCCTCTCTAACCTTGAGTGGTAGTACCTGTCAGGATCAACTACATTTCTTTGGATATTATTAGTATTGGATAGGAATATTTGAAATCATATTAACGTGTTCAAAGAGATGATTCTTATCATCGATAAATAAAAAATGAATGCAATGGAATTTCGAAAATCTAAATAGTTATGATTTTAATCAGACATTTACAGATTAATCTAATTCTGTCATTGTTCGTACCAATTACTTAAAAATGGAACATATACATTACAAGACGTCTCCATGATGCAATGGCCAAAGTGATTGATTGCAGCCTCCAAGAAAGTGAGCTCGAAATTTAATCAGGTTTCTACGTTCACTTTTGAATGCCTTCGGGAACTGCATTAGACTCACTTTTTTACCCCCATGGAATATAAGATTCTATCAACGAGTTATATTCCTGTACAACAACAGAACAGTCGTGGTTGATATGACTACTGTTCGAAAATGATGGCTTTGGCATTATACAACTCACAAAGGTTGATATGCCATTAAAATAAAGAAACCAAACCAAATATTCATCACATTTATGTTCCAAATCAGCCACGGAAGTTCTGTAGCTTTTTTTTTGCTTTGTTTCCGTTTTTTTTTTTTTTTCAGTGATTTGATGGATACTCATAAAAGCAGTTAACATTGCCACTGTTGGCGCTAGTCTTATGGATAGTGCCCTAGGAATTAGTAAAAAGTAAAGTTTGCGACTATAGTCGAGGGTAACCCAAAGGGTCCCTTTTCAATAGCTACTACACCAAGGTGTAGGGGAAGGCGCAACTCCTTTTCCTGGATTGCTCCATTTTACCCTTGATCCGCACCTTATAATGCTGAGTGTAAAGCAAGGAGGCATCAAGTACTATTTTTTAAGTCTTTGGTATGACTCGACCTGGGATTGAACCCAGGTCTCTCGGACCATTAGCGAACACTCTACGCATTAGGCCAATGACCCGGTTTAATGCCCTGGTTATGATACTAAAATTCATTCGGAAGTGAGGATCCAGTTGCGAAGATTTGTGTAGAGTGAAGTCACCTCGTTATGTTATTACTCCCAGGTCGACTCTGACCCAAAATAGCAGTACCTGTTAAAATCCTCTCAAAAGGGCAAATGGATTTTTTGCTATAACTGAGATTTAATTATTAAATAGACTTCGGCAAAAAATAACCGAACAAGGATTGATATCTCGTAAAAACCAACCAACCACTGAAAATATGGATTGTAAAAGTGACCGACGACAACAAAAGACAGCTTACTGATTGATTCTAACGGCATGTCAACCCGTCTTGGATGGTTTTATGACGAGTCATTTAGGAGTAACATTCATTTCATGTTCATATTTACATTATTTGTGGAATTGTTTCTTTAATTTTCTGTCTTTTTTGTGTTTGTTTTATGGTTTTTGTAGCGGGGGTGTGCGCACAGTCCTATCAAATTCTAATCTTCACTGACAGATAAGAAAAAGCACCTGGTTCAGGCCGAATGATATCGTAGCTTTAACGTAGTGAGTATATGAAATAACGCGACCAATAGTAAGAAACGTATAAATGTTACGATGGCAAAATGTTTTATTATCATTATTTTATTCCTGTGTGTTTTTACACCAAAATTACTGATGGCGTTTCACTGGAGTTGAGTGACAGCAAGTCTCCTCAAGTTTCCAGGACTCTTCTGAGTATTCTGGATGATCTTAAAAATGCTGTTGTTCGAATGGTCTCTGCTCGTCCTCCAATTTCCAATTCTTCCAGCATCTTTACCAAGCTTTTAGGGATCATTCCGAGCGCACCAATTACAAATAATATCGCCATCGCCTTTATATTCCGTTGCTTATTTAATTCCCCGTCAAGGTCTAAGTGCTGGTCTTTCTTTTTGTTTTCTTTGATTTTCAATCAGACGTCCGCCGGGAAGTCTTTCACAATTCCCAGTGGATCACTTTGCCCACCCAGTCTTTTCTAGTCTTATATCTTTTCTGTGCTAATTTGCTGCAATCGCTAATTGTGTGATTGACCGTTTCGTCTCTATCACCAAATAACCTACATTTATTATTATTATTATTCATTGGAAAGTATGGAATATTGGATTGGGAAAAATGGTATGAATACCCACCAGAATCACCAAGAGAAGAAAAAGGAGCTTCCATTCTCTAGGACTTTTGGTTTTTGGCTTGATTTAACAACTATGTTTGGTTTTATTGCCCTTTAAAGCCTCTGAGATGGGAAAGGTATGAACCCCTAGCTATGGGTTGAATAGTACCACTACTGTTGTTCTAGAAGGATGGCTTTGGCATTGAATAACCTAAGAAGGTTGATATGCCGTTAAACGAAGAAACGAAACCAAAGAAAAAAAGAACCTGCTATCTTGTGGATTTTGCTGCTCCAGAAAGCACAAAATTAACAAATACGGGGATCAAGCCAGAGAACTAAGAAAACGGGGGAGCTTGAAAATGACGATGGTACCAATTGTAGTTGGTGGGCTGAGAGCAGTTCTCACAGGCTTGGAAAATGTCTGGAAGACTCGAGGATATCTAGATTCGGATAGAATACTCAGATGAGTTCTGGATGCCTGAAGAGACTTGCGGTCACTTAGACTTCAGTGAAAGACCACCAACCAATGTTGGGATGAAAAATTCACGAGGAGTCAAGTACTAGAAACGACTAATTGGGGAAGGTGATCCACTGTGCAAGAAATTGAAATTTGACCATTCTACCGAATAGTGTCTACACAACCCAGAATCCACCATGGAAAATGAGATGCGCAAGATTCTCTGGGGGTTTTGAGATACAAGAAGATCCCCAAATACCGGGGTTGGCGGTGGGTAACTCGTGGTGTAATGTTTAAAACGCTCGACTGCAGAATCGTAGTAAGAGATTTCGAACTCTAATTGGGCTATTACGTTTATTTTCGGACAAATACCTTTTGAAAAGGTACGAACTCCCTTATCCTCCTAGCCATGGGTAAAATAGTTCCACTACTGTTCTTCTAGATGGATGGCTTTGACGTTAAATAACCCAAAAAGGTTGGTATGCCATTAAACAACAATCATGTACTAAGTACCTAATACCGGCAAGAAGACCAGACCTTGTGATAGTTAACGAAAAATAAAAAGAGAAGTGGACATGCTGAATAGTGGACTATCATCCAAGTGGACCACAGAGTGAAAATCAAAGAAAGCGAAAAGAATGATAAGTACTACGGCCTTGCCGGAGAACTAAAAAAAACTATAGCGCATGAAGGTGTCGATGACACCAGTTATATTTGGTACGCTTGGAACGATCCCCAAAGTCTTGGTAAAGAGATTTGAAGATTTAGAAATCTGAGGACGAGCGGAGACCATCCAAACTACAAATTAAGATCGGCTAGAATACTGAGAAAAGTTCTGGAAACTTGATGATACTTGCTGTCGCTCAGACTCCAGTGAGAGACTATCAGCTAGCGCTGGTGGGAAAAATTCGTTTAATAACTTATAAACACGCATTGACACAATTTTTACTGATGAAACTGGAAATTTAAAACAAAATTAAGCCTTTTAATTTTCTATGTCTGGTGTCTTTTGTTGGAGATCAAGTGCCAGCAAATCTAGAATTGTGATGTTGAAATCTTGATGATTCGGGTTGCTATTCGAATTCTTTTTCTTGAAACCTATTTAATACTCTAATAACAACTACAACAGAACGAATAGAAAGAAAAACAATAAGAGCAGTAATAACAGGTTTTTCATTCAATATCACTCGCTTCCTCGGAGTTTCTGACCTTCCTGGTTCCCACACTATGTTTGCCAATTTTACAAAATGAAAGCGTTATTTGATGTATGGGAAACGTCGGTTGATTGGCCGGCCGATCGGAACTGTTAATGTCTTAGAGGTGTGATGTATGGACAGTGGTGAGGGTCTGAAACCAGGCGCCTGTAACCGAGGGTGAACCTCTCAGTGATTTGTTCTCATAATTCAAGAACGCTCTGGCCTACGGGAAGGAGCTGGGCTCTGTAGCGGCCTGGAGTTCCCGGGGCCCTGGAGTCTAGCGAGAGCGTCGAGTTGATCCGCTCGGCAGATGTACGACCAGAACGTATAAGAAAGTACAAGTAATTAAGACAAAGGAGAAAAAGGAAAGAAAGAAAACGAAGAAAAAGGGAGAGAAAAAGAAGAAAGAATAATTTAGCTGGGTGTCCCAAATCAGAAAAGGTCTTTAAAAATCTAATAATGCTTTTCTTTATTATTCTTATTTGCTTCTGCTCAAGATAGAGTTGAATTTTAATTCATCTATCTATATAATGAACATTGTTACTTTCATATTTCCAAATTTTGCAAGAACAAGAGTGTAGTATCTGTACGCTCCTATTTGGTAATGAAATGCTACACTCGAGATCAAAGTTTCAAAACTCTCAGTGAAAACTTCATCCACATATCGATTTTACTAAAATATGCCTTGTGTCAATATATATATATATATATATATCATCATCATCATCATGTCGCGCTATCAGCACAGATATTTCTGACCCTCTCTCGCTACCCCTCCCAATCGTCCATTGCTTTTGACAGGTCTTCCGGACTGCATCTAATATCTGCAAAGAGCTGCTGGATGTATATTCCAGCTTGACGTCCTGCCTTTGCTCGTCCCTGTGAAGGGGTCCACTGGAGTACATCACTTACGAGCTCGTCCCTACTTTTCCAGCTGTGTCCCGCATGTCTAGTCCGTTTAATTTTGATAGTTTTCATGACGAGTGGTAGGTGGCCGTACAGTTGCTGTTTTGTGGTGTGCAGTCTCTAGGACTTGTTCGATATTGCTCGCAGCATTCTTGTGTAATTGCCGTCAAGTTTTTTCTCCATACGTTTTGTTAGCGTTCACGTCGTGCATCCATATAGCAGTATCGATACTACCGCTGCTTGGAAGAAACTGCGCTTCATTTTATCGGTCAGGTCTGACTTCCATACGACCGATAGCCTATCAATAGCTGTCCATGCCTTTGCTAGTCGTGTGTCGATGTCTGTCACGGTTGATGAGACACTGCTCCCTTGGTAGGTGGACTTGTCAACTAGTTTCAAAGCGCAACCCTTTAGTGTGGATATGTTGTCTGTTTGATTAAAGCACATTTATTCCGTCTTGTGTGTTTTGACATGGAGGCCGATGCCTGCACCGGCTTGTTCCAGACTATGTAGCAGGGTTTCGGCTTGTGCGGGTGCATTTACCTGAAGTGCTATATCATCGGTGTAGTCAGCGTCGGTTATTGTTTTAGTGGGGTACCTTCTGCTTCTTTCTTTTGTTTGCTTGAAACCGTTTTCTTTGATTTTATCAGCAGATGTTCTAAGCACACACACACACACACACACATATATATACACATATATATATATGTGTGTGTGTGTGTGTGTGTGTGTGTATGTATCTATTCATTTATTTATCTAGACTCATACATAAATTATTATACACTACATATAAATCATATTACATATATAGATTATATTATATATATATATATATATAAACTATTAAATTATGGTCCAATGGGTAGAGTGTTTGTGAATGGCCAAGGAGATTGGGGTTCAATCCCGAGTCGAGTCATTCCAAAGACACAAAAAATGGTACTTGATACCGCCTTGCTTAACACTTAGCATTATAAGGTACGTATCAAGGGTAAGGGGGAGCAATCCAGGAAAAGGAGAAGCACCCTTTCGTACACCTCGGTGTAGTAGCTATTCAAAAGGGAGCCTGTGGGTCGCCCTCGTTAACGGTCGCCAACCTTATTTTTATTAAGATATTTAATGTATATATATATATATATATAAAATTAACTTAAATCGCGAGTCGGAAATCTTCTACTAAAGTTTCACCTTATCGGATCCTCAGGAAGCCTAACTCCGACTAATGCTAAGGGAGAAAACGCCGTCTTATATTCACCAAAATCCCACCTAGCTTAGAATTTACATAACAAAAAAATAAATAGATAAATAAATAAAAAATAAAATAAAAAATAAAATAAATAAATAGATAAATAAATAAAAAACGTTACTTTTATTTAAAAAAATAAATCTCTGAAACCTATCCCTAATTATAGAGCAACCACACCCTTTTGTGTCTACAACTATTTAACACCTCCGATCTTTGGTTTAACATATCCCTACTTTTACAAGATGCAATTGCTAATTTTTCCTCCATGCAAAGCAAACAACTACTATCCCCAGCCCAATATTTACGGCATTTCTTTATTACTTCCCATTATATTATAGGATCTACCCCTTTGTTATCCTTAAGCTCCCACACGTAACTAGATAAAGCAGTGCTATGCCTATACTTCTCGTGTGAGAAACTCCTTTCATGATTATAGTACCTAGTCTTAAAATCCCCTTGCGTCGACCCGAAGTATATCTTTTTCTTTCTCTTATTATTCGGATCACTATATACTTCCACTTTATACACCACGACTCGCGATTTAAGTTAATTTTATAATTGGCTCCACTTGTGTTGAGCACTTTTGTAATTGTAGCATTGCAGGATTCGCGGAGGGTTTTTAGTTTTCTTTTGACCAACTGACTGCGTATCCCTTGATTTTTTTCAAGTGGTCGGACGAGGTTGGCCTTTTCTTTCTTTTTGACCTATATTTTTTTCTTTTTCCCCTGGGCGGTGATTCGAGATACTTTTATCTCTTGTTCCTGGCGGGGGTTTTTTCGTTTTTTTTTTCCTGGTACCGTGAATACTGGTAGATATTAGATTAGTAATCATCATCATCATCATATCGTGCTGGCAGCACGGATATCCCTGACCCTCTCTCGCCACTCCTCCCTATCGTTCATCGCCCTAGGTAGGTCTTCAGGACAACAACCTGTATCCTCACATAGCTGCTGAATGTACGTTCGTGCTGGTCGTCCTGCTTTTGCGCGGCCGTGTGTGGGGATCCATAAGAGTACATCTCTTATGAGTTCATCTCTGCTTCTCCAGCAATGTCCTGCATGTCTGGTTCGCCTAAATTGAATAGATTTCGTGATAGGGGGCAGGTGTCCGTACAGTTGGTGTCTTGTGGGGTGTTGCTGCCAGGACTTGTTGAGGATTGCACGCAGCATTCTTGTGTAATTGCCATCTAGTTTCTTCTCCAGCCGTTTTGTTAGCGTCCATGTAGTGCATCCATATAGCAGTATCGATGTGACCGCTGCCTGGAAGAAACTGCGTTTCATTTTATCGGTTAGGTCTGATTTCCATATAGTCGATAGCCTATTGATAGCTGTCCATGCTTTCGTTAACCTCGTTTCGATGTCCTTTTCGGTTGATTCGACGCTGCTTCCTAGGTACGTGAATTTGTCTACTAGTTTAAGAGGGGTTCCTTCTAGAGTGGAGATGTCCCCTGTTTGGTTATAGCACATATATTCCGTTTTGTGTGCATTAACATGGAGGCCTATGCTTGCTGCTGCTCGTTCCAGGCTATGCAGAAGTGTTTCGGCTTGGTCAGGTGTATTTGCCAGTATCGCTATGTCATCGGCGTAGTCGGCGTCGGTAATTGTTGTTGCGGGATATCTTCTGCTTCTTTTCTTCGTCAGTTCGAAGCCATTCTCTTTGATTTTGTCAATCGATGTTCTAAGTACGTAGTCTAGACAAATGATAAAGAGATACGGAGCCAGCGTGTCCCCTTGTAGTACTCCTGCTACAATGTCGAAGTATTCTGTGTCTCCATCTGGTGATCGTACTTTTACTTTAGTGTTTCTATAGAGAATCGTTATTGCCGCTACGGTTTCTTTAGGTATGCCGTACGCTAGTAGGATTTGTTCCATCTTTCCTCTGTGAATGGAGTCGAAAGCCTTGGTAAAGTCGACAAATATTAATGTCGCTTGTAGGTTCTTTGCCCGTACACCCTCAAGGATTCTGCGGATGGTTAGTATTTGTGAGGTCGTAGATCTATTTCTTCGGAAGCCATTTTGGTTTTTTCTAAGTATGTTGTCGATTTTGGGTTCTATGCGGTTTCGTAGTAGGGCATTGTAGATTTTGGCAGCTATGGATGTAAGTGTTATGCCTCGGTAGTTTTTGGCTAATCCGAGGTCTCCCTTTTTAGGGAAGGGGAGTATGCATCCCTTCGTCCATCTATCTATCGGATTTTGATTGTATACTGCGTTGCAGTGTCGGAGCAGTATGTCGTCGAATTGTCTGGTCTTCCATACTTCCGGGGGAATTTCGTCCAGTCCTGCAGCTTTCCTATTTTTAATTTTTCTGAGAACCGAGTCGAGTTCTCCTTGTGTGAACGGTCCAAGTTTAATGTCTAATTGTTTGCTAATTATTCTGGTGATTGGTTCATGCGTTATTTTTGGTGGGTTTCCAAGTAAGTTTTCGAAGTGCTGTTTCCACAGTTTTATTCTTTCTTGTTGGTTTGCTGCTTTAAGTTTTGCTTTGGTTGTGTTCTTTCTTCTGCTCACTTCGTTTATTGTTTGCCAGGCAATTCTAGATTGTCTATCTTCTACCGAGTCTCTGATCTTATCTATCTGATTTTGAATGTATTCTGTCTGTTCCTTTATATATATGCCTGCTAATTGATATTGTGCCGTTTTTAGTTTTAAGGCATTTGTGTTTGTTGGGTTTTTTCGATAGTTTTTGGAGGCTGTTTTCACTAGTGCACGTTTTTCTCTCACCGCTAAGGTTTCCCATGGGACTCTATATTTAGTTTTAATTTTTGTTGGAATGCATTTTGCTGCTGCCTCAAGGTGTGCATTGACAAAATTTTCGTATTCGTCGTTTGGTGTACTTTTTTCCGTCTTTTCTTGTAGTGTTTCGAATCTGTTTCTCAATTCTAATACGTATTTAAGATTAGTAATATATATGTATATATATATATATTCGGTGATCGGTGGACACACCCTCAAAAGAGGAGTATGCCTCGCAATTCATTGCACTATTTTTCCATTTCTTGTTTATAAGGACGTAGTCTATCTGGGCTTTAGTATTGTTTGCGTACGTGTATGTCCATAGTTTGCTCTCCCTTTCTTGGTAGTTTGTATTGAGGCATGCTAATCTATTTTCTATCATGAAACGAAAAAACGCCAAACGAACAGCGACCACCAGACACTATGACTGGGGCCTATTGAACAACAGAGATATAAGAGATAAATACGTATTAGAATTAGGAAACAGATTCGAAACACTACCAGAAAAGACCGAAAAAAGTACACCAAACGACGAATATGAAAATTTCGTCAATGCACACCTCGAGGCAGCAGCGAAATGCATTCCAACAAAACTCAAAACTAAATATAGAGTCCCATGGGAAACTTTAGCGGTGAGAGAAAAACGTGCACTAGTGAAAACAGCCTCCAAAAACTATCGAAAAAACCCAACAAACACAAATGCCTTAAAACTAAAAACGGCACAATATCAATTAGCAGGCATATATATAAAGGAACAGGCAGAATACATTCAAAATCAGAGAGATAAGATTAGAGACTCGGTGGAAGATAGACAATCTAGAATAGCCTGGCAAACAATAAACGAAGTGAGCAGAAGAAAGAACACAACCAAAGCAAAACTTAAAGCAGCAAACCAACAAGAAAGAATAAAACTGTGGAAACAGCACTTCGAAAACTTACTTGGAAACCCACCGAAAATAACACATGAACCAATCACCAGAATAATTAGCAAATAATTAGACATTAACCTAGGACCGTTCACACAAGAAGAACTCGACTCGGTTCTCAGAAAAATTAAAAATAGGAAAGCTGCAGGGCTGGACGAAATTCCCCCGGAAGTATGGAAGACCAGACAATTCGACGACATACTGCTCCGACACTGCAACGCAGTATACAATCAAAATCCGATAGATAGATGGATGAAGGGATGCATACTCCCTTCCCTAAAAAGGGGGACCTAGGATTAACCAAAAACTACCGAGGCATAACACTTACATCCATAGCAGCCAAAATCTACAATGCCCTACTACGAAACCGCATAGAACCCAAAATCGACAACATACTTAGAAAAAACCAAAATGGCTTCCGAAGAAATAGATCCACGACCTCACAAATATTAACCATCCGTAGAATCCTTGAAGGTGTACGGGCAAAAAACCTACAAGTGACATTAATTTTTGTTGACTTTACCAAGGCTTTCGATTCCATTCACAGAGGAAAGATGGAACAAATCCTACTAGCGTACGGCATACCTAAAGAAACCGTAGCGGCAATAACGATTCTCTATAGAAACACTAAAGTAAAAGTACGATCACCAGATGGAGACACAGAATACTTCGACATTGTAGCAGGAGTATTACAAGGGGACACGCTGGCTCCGTACCTCTTTATCATTTGTCTAGACTACGTACTTAGAACATCGATTGACAAAATCAAAGAGAATGGCTTCGAACTGACGAAGAAAAGAAGCAGAAGGTACCCCGCAACAACAATTACCGACACCGACTACGCCGATGACATAGCGATACTGGCAAATACACCTGACCAAGCCGAAACACTACTGCATAGTTTGGAACGAGCAGCAGCAAGCATAGGCCTCTATGTTAATGCACACACACAAAACGGAATATATGAGCTATAATCAAACGGGGGACATCTCCACTCTAGAAGGAACCCCTCTTAAACTAGTAGACAAATTCACGTACCTAGGAAATAGCGTCGAATCAACCGAAAAGGACATCGAAACCAGGTTAACGAAAGCATGGACAGCTATCAATAGGCTATCGATTATATGGAAATCAGACCTAACCGATAAAATGAAACGCAGTTTCTTCCAGGCAGCGGTCACATCGATACTGCTATATGGCTACACTACATGGACGCTAACAAAACGGCTGGAGAAGAAGCTAGACGGCAATTACACAAGAATGCTATGTGCAATCTTAAACAAGTCCTGGCGGCAACATCCCATAAGACACCAACTGTACGGCCACCTGCCCCCTATCACGAAAGCTATTCAAGTTAGACGAACCAGACATGCAGGACACTGCTGGAGAAGCAGGGACGAACTCATAAGAGATGTACTCTTATGGACCCCCACACATGGCCGTGCAAAAGCAAGACGACCAGCACGAACATACATTCAGCAGCGATGTGAGGATACGGGATGCTGTCCTGAAGACCTACCTAGGACGATGAACAATAGGGAGGAGTGGCGAGAGAGGGTCAGGGATATCCGTGCTACAAGCGCGATATGATGATGATATATATATATATATATATATTATTTAATTATTTATTTTTATTTAATTTCTACATTTATCAAATTCGTCTAATATATATATATATATATATATATATATATATATATATTATTTAATTGTTTATTTTAATTTAATTTCTACATTTATCGAATTTGTCTAATATATATATATATATATATATATATATAATTTGATTATTTAATTTAATTTAATTTCTACATTTATCCAATTCGTCTAATATATATATATATATATATATATTTGTATATATATATATTATTTTATTATTTATTTTAATTTAATTTCTACATTTATCTAATTCGTCTAATATATATATATATATATATTTATATCGGATAAATGTATAGATGATTGAATAAAACACCGTAAAAGTTTTTTGAAAAAAATGAAGTTTCTTGTAAGAAAAGAGAAAAGTTCACGTAGCAGTTACATCGTCTAAATCTAGTCGATATGTTTTGTGTGTGTAAAAGATCTTTGTGTGAGTATGTTACTATTTAGATGAAAAATAATATTTATGCAAGAACATATAAGCGGCTGCAAATGAAATTTTTTTCATTAAATGAATACTGAACTGGTCGTTCGCGTTCAGCTATGCAAACAATATTTTCATTCTATTCAAAATGATTAATCGATTTTGGAATTAAATGAACCTTGAAGGAAAAGAATGTTAGATTTTCACTTGAAAGAAATAAAGTCGAAAGTTTTGAATTAATTTACAGAATAAATCTATAAACCCACAAAAATGTAACTGTTTTATCGATTAGTCATAAGATTAGGGTAGGCTGGAAATTAGATAAAAGTTGATCATTTATTTATTATTCTAACTGGTTAAAAATCCATTTAAAATTAGTTGGGAGGGAAAAGGTTTCATAAATTATTTTGGAGTTTGATTCTTTATATTTTTGGCAGCAAGTCAAATATTGTCGTCTGCGAATCTCAAAATCTTTGACAGAAAACCACGTTAATGTCGATTGGTTAATAAATGCAAAACCCCAGTTACAAAAACTACACATTCTTGAGCCCTTTTATGCACAAAAATTAACACATTTTGGTAAAGAAAGTAATTAATGATCCATAATTTTTTAATCCTAACACCGCTCAATTATTCTAATTTGTATAAAGATATTCTTTACATAGATTTACTCGAACTACCATTTCAGTCTTTGCTTTCTGAAAAAATTCCAGCTACCACCAGTTATATGTTTGTGCATAAATATATTTTCTCTCCTATATTCTGACTTAAATGCAGAAACGTCTCGAAGTAAGAAACCATTTATTCATATACATGGTTTGATTTCTTTATTCATCTTCATGGGTTATATAAATATATATATCAGCTCGATTCATATATATATATATATATATATATATATATATATATATATTAATCGAACTCTCAGTAGCCATTAAGCGGATATATGTAAACAAAAAGAAATGTGATACATAAGCGTTTAAATTTCCTTCTCTATCGTAAGTTTCCTCGTAGCTGAGTGGTAGAATCTTCGATTGGCGTTTGAGTAAATCGGGTTTCGATCTCAGCTTCGGGAATCTAGTCTGTCTAGCCACACTGAAGAGTTGTGATAGAACGAAACAGGTCTGTCTGTAGATGACAATATATATAGTGGGTGTTCATTTAGAAAGTTTTAAACCTCAACCCCCGAAAAAAAGGGTTAGCCGAACATTTTTGGCCAGACAATATACTACCAGACTTCGCTAGACGTATGATAACATTACTTTCAATGGATGAAATGTTGCTGCCGATGTATGTGAACTGGTTTACAAATTTTAAAGTCTCGTTGCTTAGATTGGAGATGGCTCCTTCGATTTATTTGCATTCACGTAAAGGCTAATGCTTATTCGTGTTTCCCCTAGGCTTTGCAGTAAGGATTCTGCTTGGGCTTGGGTAATTGCGTGAAGAGCTAGATCATCTGCGTAGCCTGTGTCTATTATAGTTTCAGCGGGATATCGACTGTTTATTACCATCTTTAATGTGAAACCGTTTTCTTTTATTACATTGAAGTACGTAGTCAAGGCAAATTATGAGCGAATATGGCACTAATGTATCTCCTTGCAAGACTCCAGTGTTGGTGTCTCCGTCGGATGAGTGAACCATTGCTTTCACGTTTTTGTAAACTTTTCCTCTCTTGAAATATTTACACTCTGACTAACATTATCTTTTCTTACAATAAAAGACTTTGTAACTTCTTGTTGTGGCGGAATCACCTAGTAATGGACTCAACCACTCTCCATAATACCGGAAGACGCAGCAATACGAAGTCAGTCTAAATCCAGAAGCTAACCTCGCCCCTGCGCGGTTATGCGAACTAGCTTACCGTCCTATGTTCTTGTAACTATACTTTGTTCTCGTAAATATATACCTATACTATAACCGTGGTTTTCTGTTCTCTTCGTGACCCCTTCCAGAGCCATAACACTTCTGTTTTTCAACAAATTTTCACTTAACCTACTAAAATATATTGATTTGTAGATCGGTATTTTATTCAATGTTATATATATATATATATATATATATATGATTTGGCATTAAATAATCCACAAGGGTGAATATGCCATAAAACACCAACCAACAAACAAACCAGCCAACCAACCAACCAAATAACATCATACTCCTAAAATTCTAAAACAGAGTGACGAATTGCCTCTGAGAACATTTCTTAGGTTACCCAGTCGGGTGGGGCAGAAGATTACACCGACTACTTCTCTACAAAGGGGAAAGCCTCCCCCCAATGAGTGTCCTGTATATGACATTAAACAATCTGATATTGAGGTTCCAGTAATGCTGGAGCTTTGGGGAATGCAGAGTACTTCTTCATTGTCATCGCTTCCAGGTCTACTCTTGCCTGGAGTGATAGCACCTGATAGGCTCCTGTCTATGGATCAAATAGAACTCAACTGAGTGTTTATGCTAAACCGATTGGCTTGAAATAGAACTGTTTATTTGATTAAAAATTAATTTGGCATTAAATAACTCCCAAAGTTTGATATGCCATAAAACCCAAACAAGCAAACCAATATTTCCTAGGCTTGTCTTTATGTTGAATTGAATTTGTAAGTGAGCTCATTTCTATCTATCGTATCCATTTTGCACTGTGGTTACTGTACCAGATCGTAATATCGTTGTGAGTTCCTACTCCAGTCACCCTATTACATTTACCTTCGGACTAATATCCTTGGAAACGATATGAAGCCCCCTTATCTCCAGAACCATGGGTTAAATAGGACCCCTCGGCCCATAAGTCTAATGAGTAGAGTGTTCACCAATGGTCTGGGAGGCCAGAGTTCAATCCCATGTCGATTCATACCAAAGACTCAAAAAATGTACTTGATACCGCCTAGCTTAACACTCAGCATTATGAGGTAAGGATCAAGGGTATAGTAGAGCAATCCAGGGAATGGAGTGGCACTCTCCTCTATACCTCGGTGTGGAAGCTATTGAAAAGGGAGATTCGGGTCACCCTCGACTAAGGTCGCCAACTTTACTTTTAACTTTATTGCTTTTGAACAATGATGTATTTGGCATTAAATAGCACACAAGGGTTGATATGCCATAAAACATCATCCAACCAGCCAACCAACCAATTAACATTCTAAAATCTAAAATTCTAAGGCTAAGTCACGAATTGCCATTGAGAAAATTTCCAAGATTAGTCTTTTTATGTTGAACTGAATTTGTATGTGGACCCGTCTCTATCTCTCTACGGAATCCTCTTTTACTCATGGCTAATATACCGAACTGTGACTGCATTGTGGGTTTAAACTTCAGTTTCCTCGGATGTCAAATGCAAATGAAAGAAAATAGATCAGGTTAGCTGTACGGACACCTACCACCCATCTCGAAAATCATCCAAATGAGACGAGCAAGACATGCGGGACACTGCTGGAGAAGTCGGGGCGAGCTAATAAGCGATGTACTTCTGTAACGTTACACCCTCTCGCCCCCACACACGTTAACTTTCTTCTGACCATGTCACTTCTTACGCCGGCCGGTGATCAACTACTGGTTCGAGGGGGTAACGCACATTTCTTTACCTACACAAGAATACGATCGGGGGGAACGGAGAAAATAGAAGGACAAACGAACAAACACGAACAAAGCTTGGGGTTAACCAAGAGCAGAGGAAGGTATGCAACACTTTGTATTCCTGATAGCATATATGGACTAACGCTAGCGTGGGTTACTAGCGAAAATTCCACAAAGCTACTGGAATCAGACTCATCTTGACTCACTGTCGCTGGACCCTATCCCATGCTGCCTCGCCTCTCTGCTCCGGTGTCCGGTGTTGACTGCCCCTGTCCGTGGTTCCACGCCAACTCTCTGCTGCTCGCCTCTCTGCTGTCCAACACCAACTGCTCTCTGCTGGGTCGCGTCGTCAACTCCTTTTTCGCGTCCCCTTCCCACTTCTGGATACGGCGAGATTTCAGGTCCAAGAATCGTTTGTCTGGTTTCGCGCCAAAACAGACAAAGGAATCATCTGCTTTGGCAGCCCACCCACATAGTGCTACACTTCTGTGGACCTCTTCACACAGACGAGCAAGTGTTGGGCGACCAGTTAGAACCTATCTACAACAGGTCTGCACTGATACAACGATGACGGTCCTGCCGAAAGCGATGTACGATAGGGACAAAAGGCAGAAGAGGGTCAGGGATATCCGTGCCAGTGGCACACCATGATGATGATGACACTATTCTTTCAAGTGGGGTGCGGTTGTGTATATGCATTGGAACAAAACAAATTCCTCGTTATCTAGGCTCGAACTCTCACCTACTCTACAACTGGCGGAAACACACACACACACACACACACATGAAGAGAATATGGGGGATGTGGAAAAGTCTTATTTACCAAGTCGGTGATCTTCTGCAGTGTCATCCTGGCAAGATGTGGCCGAGCAGTGACTTACTCGCAACATGTGGCCAATCAATGTCAAGAAACAAAATTTTGATCAAGCTTGTACACATGCAAAAACGTAAACGTATCACATCTTTTATTATGTAAAACTTTTACGTAATCTTCAAAGTCAAATTCTGAAAGAAGGAATTGAAAAATAACAAAGAGGTTATTGTGATTATTAGAAAAGTAAATTTCCTTAATACAACTACAAATAAGATATCTTAGAATTGAATTTAAACAGTTTTTATATGGTTAAATGGTTTCACATTTTTTTATTAAAAGTTAATTTTCCAAATTTAAATATCTTATTGTTCGGAAAATACAATCCGATTTTAGAATAAATTTTAGTTTTGAATGAATTAATTTAAAATGTGTTTTCATCTGTTAAAGTAAGATCGCTGAACATCTATGCATTTTTGTCGTTGATTACCAAGCTTATTTATGCCTCTGCGATAAAAAGGTTTCGAGATTTTAGTGTTGTTTCTACTTCTTTGGAATAGAATATTTTTTGGAGTAAAAACGTGTCGAAATGTTTGAAAAAATGGTATTTAGTGGATGAGAGATGAGGAGAATTTGGTGGATGTGGAAAAGTTTCATTTACCAAGTCAGTGATCATTTTTTAGAGTCATCTTTTCAAGATGTGGCCGAGCAGTGACTTCCTAGCAACATGTGGCCAATTATTGTCAAGAAACAAAATTTTGATGAAGCTTGACCTCTTGCAAAAAAGTAAACGCATTACATCTTTATCATATAAAACTTTCTCGTAACCTTCAAAATCAAATTTTGAAAGAAATGATTGAAAATTAACAAAGAGGATATTTTAATTGTTAGAAAAGTAAGTTTTCTTAATGCAAATTTAATTAAAATAAGTAAATAATAATTAAAATAATTAAAATAATATCTTAGAACAAACTTAAACAGTTTTTACTAAAATCCAGCATTATTTTGCCAACAGCCAAGTAATTCTAGTGCAACATTAAACAACCAAAACAGTTATTGTTTGTTATTATTCATTACCAAACTCAACAGCATTGAAACTCTATAATCAAGAAAGTCAATCAAGTTTGGTTTGAAAATTGACTTACTATACAATATTTGGACAGCTAATTTTTACTCTACTACATTGGCCCAGCGGTTAGAGTGTTCGCCAATGGCCCAGGAGACCTGGGTTCAATCCCAGGTCGAGTCATACCAAAGACTTTAAAAATGGAACTTGATACCACCTTGCTTAACACTCAGCATTATAAGGTACGGTTCAAGGGTAAAGTGGAGCAATCCAGGGAATGGAGTAGCGCCCTCCCCTACACCTTGGTGTAGTAGCTATCGAAAAGGGAGCCTTCGGGTCACCCTCGACTATGGTCGCTAACTTTACTTTACTTACATATTTCTATATTTGAACGTGTCTGTAAATATACAGACAAAATAAGAATTTTATATAGGCAAGTCAGGAATGTAAATCTATTTTTTTTTTGTTGTATTTTTTGTATCGGGTTAGGAAAGTCAGTAACTTATGGAGGGTAGATTACATATATCTCTAATGGAAGCACACTTAGTGTAACGGTTATCATTGTAGGAAATGGGACCAGCGATTCGAGTTCATATCCTGGATGAGACTGCATTTCACATTATGCTAATACTCTTAGGGAAAGAATGAATCCAGCATTCTCTACTCCTCCCAGCTTTTGATAAATAGTTGGGCAGATTGAGTTCTTTAATCAACCAGTCTAGGTGAAAAAAGGTCTGGATTCAGACTAGATTTAATCCTCTTAAAAATTGACAATGTGTCACATACTGTTCGTAGTGGAGGCTTTAGATAAATACATTCACATATCTTTTTGTCTGTATACCATTGTGGACTTCAAGTCCTAAATAAGAGAACTGACTTCGACTTTCAGCTGATACAGGTGTTGTTTGCATTGGACTAACACCGTAGGTAAAGGCGTAACTCCACCTCTCCCTGCTATCTCTTCTATCACCAGATATCTTTATTAGATGCTGTCTGATGTAAAGAAGGGAATAACTTGGCTTTTGTGTAAACCAATCTTCCGTTGTAACTTTTCCTACCAAAGTGGTAGCAAATGAAAATCCTTTTACCTCTTAAATCAATACTGACAGGGTAAAATAATCTCACTCTCACTCAGTGCGTGTCTGTTTCTTTCTATCTTCTTCTCCCACTCTTTTCTCTCCCCCCCCGCACACACTACACACACACACACATATATATATATATATATATATATATATATATATTATAACAATGTCGCTTGTACATGCAATGATGATGTTTTGTTCCTTAGCTATAGTCACCTACACATACAGAAATAAAATAATGCAGCAAAAAATTAAGATACACAGACGAATTTATATCTGTTTAAAACGACGCGCTGCGTTTGTACCTTCACTTACACCCACACGTACACACATTAATACGCAACTATAACTCACACACGCATACGCACACACACACACACTTACAATCTCACGTAAAGACTCCTACAAAATCCAAACGGTTTTTTGACTATATTTTTTCGATTTTCGATTCATTTCATTTTCTTAACTGCCGGATGATCGTTGTTTTGCAAAAAACTCCATGAAACCCAGGGGTCGCAATCTGAATTCCATGAATTAGATATATATATCAAATATATATATATATATATATATATATATACACGAGGATCATTAAATAAGTTTCCAGACTTTTTTCGTATGGGCACTTTTATTGATAGTACACATATGAAACTTTAGTCCGCTTCGAAGTGATCTCCTCCGGCTGCAATGCACCTGTTCTACCATTACAACAACTTCTGGAAGGCCCCATGGAAGTCCTCTTGAGAGCGTGTCAATGACCTTCGTCACAGCCTCTTTCATCTCCTCAATTGTCTCATAACGACAGCCTCTGAGCTTAGGAAATAAGCAAAACTCACAGGGAGCAAGGTCTGGATTATAGGGAGGGTGAGGGACTGTCTTGATGTCTATCTTGCTCAAATAGTCTGTGACAAGGATGGAATTATGGTTTGGTGCATTGTCCTGATGGAAATGCCACTGAGCCGATTTGAAGAGTGCTGGCTTGTTCCGACGGAACAAGCCAGCACTCCCTTAAAACCTCAGCATAGTAACCCTAACCCTAACCCTTTGGCCAATCAACTCTGGTCTATTGACTTCTTACTCCTCCCACACCTCTCATCATCCCTCACCGACTCCCTGCCTTCCTTGAATCTCTTATGCCACTCAAAAACTGATGCTCGATTCATGCAAGATGGTCAAAAAGCAGTCTGAAGCATTCCATACGTTTCTCAGGCATTTTTTTCCAAGTTTAAAACAGAATTCTATTGCATATCGTTCTTCTAAAGTGTCGTCACGTCCAGATTGCCTTTTTGACAATCAGGCTTTAGTAGGGTGTATTCCAATTGCTGCTGTAGCTGTTCATTTGATCATTTCATTCAACTTGGTCAGTCATCTCATAAGATGTATAGAAATAACATACTGAATTTTCAAGAGTCTACGACAATATTAAAAGCCTGTACAAAAAAGTCTGGAAACTTATTGAATACACCACGTATATATATATATATATATATATATATATATATATATATATATATGTGTGTGTGTGTGTATATAAGGTGTAATCAAAAAGATATCGGGATTGAATCATTAATCTTTTTGAAATTTAAAATTTACTATTTATATCAAGTATGTATTTACCCAACCCCTCCGTCACGAGCAGGAAGTGACACAAGGTCAATTTTTACCGCTAGTTTGCACCTAGTCAGCCTAACTATTTTCCCTGAACTGGAAGAATAACAGATTGATATCTCAAGGGCATTTGCACAAAGTGAATTCCAAACAGCCTCGTCCAGAATTTGAACGAGGGTCTCCGATTCTATAACCAACGATGATAACCATTACGTTATGAAGTCCCTCATACACTGCCAAGTAAGTTAAGTCATAAAGTGATTATGCCCAGCTCAATACTTTTTCATAAGCAGTCTGAATACTTACTGATAAGCAATGTAAGGCGAAACACAAGATTGTGTAAGTGCAACAACCTCCATACTTATCAAACCTTACTCTGAGCAACATTCTATTGTTTCCTAAGGTGAAAATACATCTGAAGAGTAAGACTTAAAGATAAGGAGGACATTTAGATAAACTGAATGGACCAGCTTCCCACTATTTCGCAAGAGGAGTTCCATTGGTGCCTCGTTTGATGAAAAACATGCAAGGAAAATGTGCCAATTGCTAAATTAATTATTCTAAAGAAAATCAACGTTTCATTCATTGTATAGTTCCGGCTCGATACTTTTTTTACAAGCTTCGAATTCATCTTTTGTAAATATAGATGGTAAATCAAAACTTTTGTAAATATAAATGGTAAATTATTTCATAGAATCTTGTGCATTTATTTGATGAATGCATGCATATATATCTTTGATTCAATATCTTTTTTAAAAATAGACACACACACACACACACACACACATAAAATTTTTTGTTATAGGCATTTTAAAATGAGTTGGTCCACGAATAGATTTGCATATTTCAGAATTTATTTATTTTGTTCTTACATACGTGTATGTTTCCAGCTTGATGCTTTCGTCAGAGAACATGCATAGCAACAAGGCCGAGTTAATATTCCATGAGAATTGAACTCATTCGTGTTTGTAGTTTGAATGGTTTTCAGTTGTTTATGGGTTTTTTTTAATAAATGCCTGTCCTTCCTTTTTCTTAGAGTGTGTTTCTCTTAGCCTACTTTGGCCCGCATTTACTTTTGGTATTAATACGTTGTGTGTATGTGTGTGTGTGTGTGTGTGTGTTGGAGTGGTTTCGGATTTCACTTGTAATCATTTTTTTCTCTGTGTGTGTGAATGTGTGTATTGAGATTTTTTTGTGTGTATATATATATGTTTGTTTCTATTTGCGTGTGTATACAATTCATGTTTTATTCAACTTTGGTTTAAATTTATCTATAAAATTCTTTTCCTTTATTTGAAGTAGCGTGTAGTCGTTCGTTTGATATATTGGTACTATTTTAAATTTACCTCGACTACATTGGTATACGTGTTTCGATGCATTTAATTTTCTGTTTTCTTCTATTTTGATATTACTCTTGTGAAGTGATGTCCTTGTTTAGCCTATGTATATTTATTTGCATTCGCTAAATTCAATTATGCAGACTACGTTTTTTGAGTTGCAGCTTAAGTCTTTATTTATTTTGAATTTTGTTTTCATGTTTTTATAGGTATAGGATTTTCCTTCCATAATTATAACACATATTTTGCATCGTTAATTATTACATTTGGAAACCCCTTGAGTTGTGTTTTCTCCGAATGTAGAAGAGGGGAGAATTATTTAAAGATTTTTGGGTCGTCTCTGGTTTTTAATGATTTTTGTAATGTCTAGTATTTCTTTAATTTTGTTCTTGTTTTTAAGGCCTTTTAGATTTTTCATTATTTCTGTGAATAGTTCTGGGTTGTTTTTGTTGTAGGTTGTGACGCATGCTAGCGGTTTCTCGTTGTTGTATTTTTTTGGGTTCCTAAATTCTCTTTGGGGTATTTTTCTGCTAATTCCAATCCTTTATTTATTGGTGTTGTTGGATATCCTCTTTGGTGTAGGGTTGTGTATAGTTCTTTCAGGCGATTTTTTAAAAAGGTTTTTATCCGTGATTGTTGTGTGTATTCTATGTGTTAGAGTGTAAGGAATGGATTTTATACAGTTTATGGAGTGGTGGCTTTTGAAGAGGAGGTATTGTTGGATGTCTTTTGGTTTGTGCTAGATATCTGTGATGATTTGGCCATTTACGTTCTTATAAGGATGTCTAGAAATGGTAGTTCTTTTGAACTGTGTTCCATAGTAAATTCTATTTTGGGGTGTAGGTTTTGTAGTAGGTTGTGCAATTCGTTGATGTCTCCCCATGGCCATTCCCAGAATATGAAGCAATCATCCAAATATCTTTTCCATGATTTGACAAATTCTTCTTTTATGTCGTTGCCGTATTTTTTATATATTATTTCATATAGATTTTCTTGTAAATGTGCTAGGGTTAGTGTAGCGTATATTGGCGCCATTTTAGTTCCCATAGCTGTTCCTGGGGTCTGGGTGTAGTTAATGTTATTGAATTAAAAGGAGTTATTATTAAGGATTATTTCTATACCCTCTATGATAATTTTTTTGTAATGTTGTACCATGGCCATGATATGGCTATGTGTGAAACGTACATCGAATGTCCATAAATATAGAACATAGGAAACTCGAAACACGAAAAACACTAACGACTTCTTTGTTCAGGTACGAAACTTTTTATTACCTTTGAGTTTAAAGGTTCCTCGACATAAGGAGAGAGAGGCACAATTCTTCTATTCTGTCTTTTTCATCTCTCCTCCCTCAACACGTGTGGCACCCGCCACAAAGGTCTCCGCGAGCAAGCGAAAACCAACCGTTTTTCCCCGAGGCAGGTCTCATCTCAACTGACTTTTTCAAAATCTCCCAAAATCCTCCGCGCGCTTCCGGTGCGTTACGTCATTCGCACTTGCTAGCCTCCATTTCCCATCTGGGTTACTGTGACATCTCTGAGTGACACGTCCGCTCTGCGCGCACGCGCATGAACACCTGTGTTAATGTTGCACCTAAGTAACCCATGTGCTGAGCCGAAAGGTTCTCAGCCTATCTAAACCCAAAGGCATAAACCGAAATTCCTCGGCGATTATATTACAACGTGTCTGGGTATTTATCTATCCAAAATGAGATAGCTTGTTTTCCTAATTCATGGGGGGGGGATATTGTTTATATAGGATTCTGACGTCAAATGAGGCTATGAGTGTGTTGGGATCATTTTTTTCTGGCATGGAGTTTTAAAAAATCTATGTTGTCCTTAATATAGCTTTTTTTTTTTATTTAAAAAAGGTTGTAGTAAAATGGCTATTAGTTTGCTAAGTCTGCTAGTCGGGCACGACGGGCCTGCTCCAATGGGTCTAAATTTGAGATCACTGGGGTTTGAAATTTCTATATATGCGAATTTTTATGTTTCTACGGCGTTTGTTATTTGTATATATATATATATATATATATATATATATATATATATATATATATGCATTTTTTATTACAGGAATTATATTGTGAATTAAAAATGTTGAAAACGTAGAAGTTACTAGTTATGGAGATACATATATATATATATATATATATATATATATATATATATATATATATATATAAGCATACCTCTATAAGTACACATGTATCAGTGAAAGAAAATATGTATGTGAGTGTGTCTGTGTGCATTTCTGCTAATATATATATATATATATATATATATATATATATATATATCAGTAATATCCAGTCAGCGTCAGAAGACAGTGGGTGTGGGTTATTTGCGTATAGAATATATGAGGAATACCATATAAATCTATATGACTGCTTGATGTATGTCTATTGTTACACACCCTTTTCCATAGAGGTTTATATAACAAAATTCCACATACAGAGCGTATACAATACAATTAGAAGAAAACTTAAAGCTGATTAAATTGTCATTATAAATCTATTTTGCCGGAGAATTTTTATTTTTCGTTCTATATTGATTTTATTTATTTTTAAGGAGAAAGTCTAAGACCACATAAGCTGAGGTAATTAACATATGTATTAGATGTAAACGAAGACTTGATGAAGATAATCAATTAATTTACATGCTTACATAATTCAGAAGATTCCATCAGGTATGGAAAATCTAGCTTATGCTTAAAATTGGGAATGGTCGATTTACAGGAACACCCTGTTCTGGTTTCATAATGTTTCTAACACTTTATTGTTTCGATCCCCTTTGCTCACACCAGAGAATTTAGAATTTACATCGGTTTTTGTTTTTTTTTTTTTTTGTCTCTATTCGCATATAGACTGTAATCCATATTTGCTGTTTTTTAACCTCAAGTTAAACATGTATGGTCGTCTGATGAGACGGTGAGTATAATAATATTCTGCCCATGATGTAATGGTTATCGTCGCAGGAAATGGACACAGCGACACGAGTTCAAATCCTGGACGAGACTGATTGCATTTCACATAACACTAATCATATTTACCAACCCCTCCGCTCGGGCAGGATATGACACAAGGTCAATTTTTAAGCGGAGTTTAACAGGTTTTAATTCAGAGTTTTCCTTCTCCTAGACTAGTTGCCTCACCAAGGCTGAAGAACCTAGTCTGTCCTACTATTTACCCATAGCTGGAGGGATAATTATTGGATTCATACCTTTCCCAAGGGTATTAGTGCTATGTGAAATGCAATCAGTCAGGTCCAGGATTTGAACTCGTGTCGCCGTGTCCATATCCTGCGATGATAACCATTACACCACGGGCACCTCCACTAATACCCTTGGGAAAGGTATGAATCCAATTATTCTCCCTCCAGCTATGGGTAAATAGTAGGGCAGACTGATTTCTTTAGCCTTGGTGTGGCAACTAGTCTAGGAGAAGGAAAACTCTGAATTGAAACCTGTTAAACCCCGCTTAAAAATTGACCTTGTGTCATATCCTGCCCGAGTGGAGGGGTTGGGTAAATATGATAATGATATTCTCCGGCAAGATAAATTCATAATGATAATTGAACCAAGTCTCAATTTCCTTCTAATTGCATTATATATATATATATATATAATTGTGTGTGTGTGAGGGTATTTACCCAACCCCTTTGCACGAGCATGATGCGAAGTAAAGTCAATATTCAAACGAAGCAGGTTTGAATTCAGATCTTTTTTTTAAGAAGGGTTGGAACACCAAAGTTAAAGAGACCAGTCTGTCCAACTAGTTATATATAGCTGAAGAGAAAATAGTTGGATTTATACCGTTATCATGGATATTAGTGCAATGTGAAATGCAAAAATCCTCGTTCAGGATTTGAACCATATACATTTCCTACAACGATAAACATTTAACTATGATAATCATGCCTCTGTGTGTGTGCGTGACTGTGTTTGTGGGTGACTCTGTGTGCGCGTGTGTGTGTGTGCGCGTGTGTGTGTGCCTACTTCTATATATATATATATATATATATATATATATATATATATATATATATATTCAGTCAGTTGGCTGGTTTGCTGGTTTTGCAGCATATCAGATCACGTGGTTTTATTACCTGCAATTATATGAATAGATTCAAGCAATAATGCTGAATATAAGGAATTGGCACATGGTAATATTGTTTCTAGTATTCCTAACCAATACTAATAATTTTCGTCATCAAAGGTTCCATAAGAGGTACTACCACCCCGATCAAGAGTGAACTTTGGAGCAGCGAAGGGGTAATTCCACACACCCCAGAAGTCTATGACTTGAGTATCATCACCGGTTGCAGTTTAATGTCATACCCGAAACACCTTTTTGGGGGAGCGGATTACTCTTTTGAAAGGGGATGCAGTCAACGTACTCTACGTCCTACTAACAGGGAGAATATATATATATATATATATATATATATATATATATATATATATATATCATCATGTCGTGCCGCTAGCACGGATATCCCTGACCCTCTCTGGCCACTTTTCCCTATCATTCATCGCCTTTGGCAGGTCTTCAGGGCTACATCCTGTATCCTCACATAGCTGCTGTATGTATGTTCGAGTTGGTCGTCTTACTTTTGCTCGGCCATATGTCGAGGTCCATAGGAGTACACCACTTATGAGCTCGTCCCTGCTTCTCCAGCAGTTTCCTGCATATCTGGTTCGTCTAACTTGGATAGTTTTCGGGATGGGAGGTAGGTAGCCGTATAGTTGGTGCTTTGTGAAGTGTTGCCTCCAGGACTTGTTCCATATTGCCCGCAGCATTCTTGAGTAATTGCCGTCTAGTTTCTTCTCCAGCCGTTTAGTTAGCGTCCAAGTAGTGTATCCATATAGCAGTATCGATACGACCACTGCCTGGAAGAAGCTGCATTTCATTTTATCGGTCAGGTCTGATTTCCATATGATCGAAAGCCTATCGATAGCTGTCCATGCCTTCGTAAGCCGTGTGTCGATGTCTTTTTCGGTTGATGAGATGCTGCTTCCTATGTAGGTGAATTTATCTACTAGTTTCAAAGGGGTTCCGTCTAGTATGGAGATGTCGCCTGTTTGATCATAGCACATATATTCCGTTTAGTGTGCATTGACATGGAGGCCAATGCCTGCAGTGGCCTTTAACAAATATATATATATATATATATAGACAGAGAGAGAGAGAGGTAGTTAAATAGATAATTTGCAACTGCGCAGTTCGTTTTTGGTTGAAATAAGACATAAGTATGGAACACACGTTAGGATACGAGTACTCCTTTATACACAGACATAAAAATAAATATACATAGTCACACGCACACATATATATACACACGTATACAAAAAGATACAAATACATAGGTAGGTGTCTGTCTGTCTGTCAGTTTCTGTTTTCGTGTGTGTGTGAGTGTGTGCACGCGCGTATAATCGTAGAATTACTGACAAAGAGAATCTAAGATGTTTTTATTGTATATTGTGTCATATAATGGAAAATGTATTTAAAAAAATAACCTTGAAAACATGGCTAAAGAAAGAAAAAAAAAGAAAGAAGGAAAGCCAGAAAGAAAGAAAGAAAGAAAGAAAGAAAGAGAGAAATGCGAAGAAAGAAGAAACTCTGACGTTGGAGAATGTCGGATGCCGATCACTGGCCCGGATGTAGACGTCACTTCCGTTCCTGCAGACCAAAGTCGCCAGCAAGTCTCGCCCGTTGTCCTGTTCAATGTGTGGTTGGATCTCAAGTTCTATGCTGTCCTTTCAGCTATTCAAACGATTTATTTAAGGATACACGCGCCTACACACACACACACACACACACTATATATATATATATATATATATATATATATATATATATAGTGTGTGTGTGTGTGTGTGTGTGTGTGTATGTGTCAGAGAGCGAAAGTATGTTTATATGTACATATTTGTGTCTGCTTTGAATTGAACAGCCCTGTTTATCACACACACACACACACACACACACACTTATATATATATATGTGTATATGTGGAAAAACTAGTTTATATACTCCTATATAACAAAATGTTTTAGGCACATGCAGTAACACACACACACACATAAACACACACATAGACACACACACAAACACACACACACGCACACACATATATATATATATATATATATATATATATATATATATATATATATATATATTGTATCGTCAATAAATATGTGCGCTCCTACACATTTTTTTCATTTTCATCTAAACCAATGATACAAAGATTTTACTATTTCATGAGTAACATTACATTACAAAACTGATATGTTTAAGAATTATTTATCACCAAACTACACTGCGTTGAAATTCTGTAACCAAAAATTCGTATTGCTTAATGTTGTCCTAGAAATAATAAAATCCTAATATCTTTGGCTTATAAAAAAAAAATAACGTTTTATAAAGCAATTATTAAAGGTGTACTGATTAATGAGCTGTAATGTATACGAATAGACGGCAATTACACAAGAATGCTGCGAGCAATCTTGAACAAGTCCTGGCGGCAACACCCCACAAGACACCAACTGTACGGCCACCTGCCTCCTATCACGAAAACTATTCAAGTTAGATGAACCAGACATGCAGGACACTGTTGGAGAAGCAGGGACGAACTCATAAGGGATGTACTCCTATGGACCCCCACACATGGCCGTTCAAAAGCAGGACGACCAGCACGAACATACATTCAGCAACTATGTGATGATACGGGATGTTGTCCAGAAGACCTACCTGAGGCGATGAACGATAGGGAAAAGTGTCGAGAGAGGGTCAGGGATATCCGTGCTACCAGCACGAAATGATGATATATATATATATATATATATATATATATATATATATATATATATATATATTCTACGTTGCAGTATCAGTAGTTATCAAAACTAATCATATACTTATAACATAAAATAAAAACTTTTTCAGTAATTACGTTGTTCTAAATCAACAAAATATTTAGATTTCAATTACGATATAATTTCATTCTGATACTTACATACACACATCGTCTTTCGATAGATATAAATAATAAACATACTTGATTACGCAAGGGCGTGTCCCCGTGGTGTAGAGGCAAACAAGCTTGATTGTGTCATCATAATAAGCAATTTCTAACACAATTTGCACTATAACATTCACTTTCAGACTAATACCCTTTGAAAAGTATGATCCCTCTCATCAATCAAGCAATGAGTTAAATTGTTCCACAACTGGCATTAAATAATCCACGTAGGTTGATATGTCATTAAATAAAGAAACTAAAACCAAACCTAAGTCACACAAAACCTTTGTCCTGGATATGACACTAAACGATCTGATGGTGAGGTCCCAGTAATGCTGGGGCTTTGGGGAATGCGGAGCACTCTTTCATTGCCATTGCTCCAAGGTCCACTCTAGCCCGGAATGGTAGTACCTGATAGGGCCTATCTATGGGTTAAATAAAACTAATGGGTTAGATAGGGCCTATCTATGGGTTAAATAGAACTAACGGCATACTTAAGCTAAACTGTATTGTTTATCTGAACTGAGTAGCTTAGGGTAGAATTGTTTTTCACAATTAAACCGTACTTACATTTAAACTGTGTGCTCATGCTAAACTGAATTATTTGAAATAGAACTGTTATCTGGCATTGAAACTCTATTTACATTAAATTGAATTGTTTAACATCCTATTTACCCAACCCCTCCGCTCGGGCAGGATATGACACAAGGTCAATTTTTAAGCGGAGTTTAACAGGTTTGAATTCAGAGTTTTCCTTCTCCTAGACTAGTTGCCTCACCAAGGCTGAAGAACCTAGTCTGTCCTACTATTTACCCATAGCTGGAGGGAGAATAATTGGATTCATACCTTTCCCAAGGGTATTAGTGCTATGTGAAATGCAATCAGTCAAGTCCAGGAATTGAATTGTTTAACATAGAACTATTTTGACATGTAACTGTGTGTAAACAAAATCTGTACTTATACTAAACTGGATTAGCTGAATTAGAACTGCTTGACTAAACTGGATGGCTTGTTATATCGAACTATTTGAATAAACTGAATAATTTGAAATAGAAATATTTTTGACAATTAAACTGTGTAATCATGCTAAACCGAATTGTTTTAAATAGAACTGATTATTTACATGTAAACAGATTTGGCGTTAATTAACCTACAAATGTTGATATACCATAAAACCCAACAAAGAAATAAACAAGCTGACCTTTGATTTTTATCCACTCATTCATTTAATTTTTACCAATAATCCTCTCATTTTAAAATTTTTTATCAATAATCCGTTCATTCTTTAAATTTTTATCAATAATCCGTTCATTCTTTTAATTTTTATCGATAATCCGTTCATTCTTTAAATTTTTATCAATAATCCGTTCATTCTTTTAATTTTTATCAATAATCTGTTCATTCTTTTAGTTTTTATCAATAATCCGTTCATTCTTTAAATTTTTATCAATAATCCGTTCATTCTTTTAATTTTTATCAATAATCTGTTCATTCTTTTAGTTTTTATCAATAATCCGTTCATTCTTTAAATTTTTATCAATAATCCGTTCATTCTTTTAATTTTTATCAATAATCTGTTCATTCTTTTAGTTTTTATCAATAATCCGTTCATTCGTTAAATTTTTATCAATAATCCGTTCATTCTTTTAATTTTTATCAATAATCTGTTCATTCTTTTAGTTTTTATCAATAATCCGTTCATTCGTTAAATTTTTATCAATAATCCGTTCATTCTTTAAATTTTTTTTATCAATAATCCGCTCGTTCTTAAAGTTTAAACGTATATTGATATTCCTCTCTATCGTTTCATCTAGAAATCATATCCCTGTTTTTATTTCTCCTCAGATTTGTGACCCCTAACGCCGTAATTGGTTGATTACACAGATTTGCAGTAATTTTATTACCAATGACCTTGGGAAATTTTTAGAACTGTGGGGTGCTGCTTCGAAATTTGCCCCCTCCATAGACGGTCAAAGGTTTTGCGATATTTTGGTACGTGTTAATTTTCAGCGTGTATATCACGTAACCAAAGTTCTTCAATCTTTAGGGGTAGGTACCCGTTGTGGTTGTTAGTTTGGTGTGCTGCTAATATGTTCTGCATTACTTCACTTTCTGTGTGATTTGAAAGCCGCATAAATGAACGTGCTACGTTGTCTAATTCGGGAATTTTATGTTTTACGAGTTTGAATAGAGCCAGAACGCGTTGGAAGCAACCAAAAGCATCTAGGAGAAAAGTAAAAGCGCAGTTGATTGTATAATACAGTAACAAAATGGTTCAAGAAATTTTGTAAAGGACTACAAGGAGGTACCCGTGGTGAAATGGTTATCGTTGTAGGAAATGAACACGGCGACTCGAGTTCAAATCCTGGACGAGAATAATTGCATTTCACATAGCACTAATACCCTTGGGAAAGGTATGAATCCAATAATTATCCCTCCAGCTATGGGTAAATAGTAGGACAGACTGAATTCTTCAGCCTTGGTGAGGCAACTAGTCTAGGAGAAGGAAAACTCTGAATTCAAAACCTGTTAAACTCCGCTTAAAAATTGACCTTGTGTCATATCCTACCCGAGCGGAGGGGTTGGTAAATAGGGTAAAGGACTACAAGAGCGTCGACGATCAGATAAATTCAAGTAGTCTTAAAACTGTCGAGTCCATGGCCGTGCTCAGAATCAGAGAATACTAGGTGAGCCTGGCATTTTACAGTCTACAGTGATTCGTCACTTTCACGACGTCGGCAAAAGTAGAGAGAGCAGCTGAATTGTGCTGAACGTTATCAAAATATGGCAGAACATTTGACTTAGAAGCGTGGTTTGATGTGGAGTTTACTTATTGGCCCAAGAAAGAAAAAGAAACTCATAGTGAAAGAGAGGATCCCATCGAGACTGGGTCTCTGACCATTGATAATAAACAAGAAGCCATGAGATTTGTGTGCCAGACGAAGCAAAGCCTAGCTAATAAAGACTATGCTTGCACTTGCGTTACATAACAGATTGGTGAGATCTATTGTCATGTGTGGCAACATTCAGATTGAATCCTAGGTAGTTAAACGCATAGCGTACCGATCAGTATGATAGACAGACATTGAACTCAAGGTCAATCTTTGACGACACCACTCATTGGATGGTTTCAATCAGGTGACCAAAACGATCCTAGGGGTTAGAAATAAGTTTGTCAGTTTGTGAGAAACGATTAACTCGAACAGTTAAATGCTTCATCTTACTCACTGATTCCTCGTAGGCCGCTGCGGGTGGTGAAAGGAAAAAACGCTAAGAAATAAAAGCAATTCATCTTCACAGTAGAGTAGAATTTAGAACAGCGGGAGATGACGACAAATGATGACAAACAAGAACAAAGATGGTGATGCGAGATGACCTACAAGACAACAGAAGAACGAACAGAAACAACGTGAAGCGATTAGTGCTTACTAATCGTCCGAGTAAGGGCCATATAACATTGATCGTTCGAATAAGGGCTATATAACATTGCTCGTCCGAACAAGAGCCATATAAGATAGATCGTCCAAGTAAGGGCTTTATAACATTGATTGTCCTAGTTAGGGCCATATATATAGATCGTCCGAGTAATGGCCATATAAAATAGATCCTCCGAACAAGAGCAATATAACATACATCGTCCGAGTAAGGGCTATATAACATAGATTGTCCGAATAAGGGCCATCATAGATCGTCCGAACAAGAGCCATATAACATAGATCGTTGAATAAGGGCCATATAACATAGATTGTCCAAGGAAAGGCCATATAACATAAATGGTCGAGTAAGGGCTATATAACATAGATTGTCCGAATAAGGGCCATCATAGATCGTCCGAACAAGAGTCATATAACATAGATCGTTGAATAAGGGCCATATAACATAGATTGTCCAAGGAAAGGCCATATAACATAAATGGTCGAGTAAGGGTTATATAACATAGATCGTCCGAATAAGGGCCATCACAGATCGTCCGAACAAGAGCCATATAACATAGATCATCGGAGTAAGGGCCATATAACATAGATCGTCCGAGGAAATGCCATATAACATAAATGGTCGAGTAAGAGCAATGTGTTGTAAATAGCCTGACAAAGGTTTGATTTGGGCTTTTTGTTTAATGACATATCAATCTTTGTAGGTTATTTAATGCCAAAGCCATCCTTGTGGAAGAACAGTACTGATACTACTTAACACCATAGTTGGAGATATAAGTAAGTTTATACCTTTCCCCACGGGTATTAGTCAAAAAGCGAACGTAACAGCACGACTGGGATTCGAACTCGCTTACCACAATATCACTGTCACGCACGTTAACCATTACACAACAAAGACTCGACTCTGGATAAGAATACACTTGCTGTTGCAGTACACTAGACGTGAATTCATTAGGTTCTCGTTGTAACAGCCTTTCATGACACAGGTATTTTCGCAGGGGTGAAGGATTTCATTTAATATTTCATTGTTATGGCGAAATTTTGGATTTTTAAAAATGTTGTTCAGTGCGTATATCCGTTGGAGATATTGAAAAGCATTTGAATTTCCAAACTTAGAAAACAAAATCTAAAACTAATCCTGTTTTATAACAACCGCCGGCAAAATTTGGGGAACACAGCACTCAATATATATATATATATATATATATATATATATATATATATATATATATATATGTATATATTTGTTTTTCACTATTGCGGAAATAAACAAATTACGCATATTATATAAGATATATAATTGTTTAATTGCGGAACACTCTGGCATCATGGAATATACATGAAACAAACTAGATTAAATTATTTAAAATGTCTGGCAGAAAACTCTCTGTGCGACCCGGATTTCTGCTTAATAAAAATAAAAAGCTTAAATCTAATGAAATGATTATAATGATCCCATATGTGAAATTTAGTGAAAAATGAACCTGAAATTCCAGGTTTGAATTACACAGTATATATATATATATATATATATAGAGAGAGAGAGAGAGAGAGAGAGAATCGTTTTCAACTGTTCACTATTCGAAAACTATTCCCTATATATGTATAGGGAATAGTTTTCAACTAACAATACACACACACACACACACACACACACACACATATATATATATATATGTATGTATATATGTATATGTGTGTGTGTGTGTGTGTCATTTTATATTTACATAACAACTTATTTGATCTTTAAAAAATTATAGAAGTTGATAAGTTTATCAAAGCTGTTAAAAGTTGCTGGTGCTGGTGCTACCTTTGATCGAAGGCCTAATGTGCACTGCATGACCTCTCCGGCGAAATCGAAAGGTCAAATCTCGAAGGCCGAACTTCTCGTCAATCTACGTAATACGAGAAAAGACTGTCGATCAAAAAGAGGACAAAGGTTTACTTTTGCACCTTTTCTCAGTCTCTGTGGATGATGGCTGGTTTAACTGAATGCGATATGAAAATTCACTGTTCAATCAAAAATAAAGGCTGAGAGTTTGGTTTTGCTGCTCCTCTCTATCATTGTAAGTGAGAACTTCCTCATTTACTGGCTAATCAGAAGTGCTTAAGTTAACAAATTTCTATAAAATATGATCTTTGAGATTGTTTTAATTAGAGAAGAGAGATCAAGGGAGAAGACAACACTTCGAAACTGCTGCTAGAAGATCTTGCCGCTTGAAGAAAACAAAGACGAAAACCAAGTTCGAGAACACCAAAGTTCTTCGGATGCTGCTCAAAGAGCTTTGGTTATTTGGACAACATTTTTCACTGAAAAACTCAATTGGTCTTTGGTGAAAACACCAGCCAAAATCCTTATTGTGACTCTTCTCTCCTCTCTAGTGTGCAGAACTTTTTCTTTTTTCAGTATATGGTTGCATAATCAGACTACAATAAAAGAAAGCTTTATTGTTAACAGAGGGTGGCCTTATACTTGGAGTTGCCAACATCTTACAAAACCTCCCGACCCGTCAAGAAAAGATCCGACTAATTTGCGTCAATCTCTGTTCTTCGGATTTAAAAAAAAACAAACACTTCGTGGCTATAGAAAACATTAACCAAGTGACCAGTCGTAAAGATGCATGTGGTCATTCTAGTGATAGGAACTCAATAATCTGGTTTAAAATTTGATTTCTCGTAAGTTTTTTAAAATTTTGTTCTTGATATTGAACCTTCTCTGAATCAAGATGATAAGAGGTTTAATATTTTCAGTCGTTTTAGTTCAGTTGTTGGTTGAATATAATTCATTCGAGGTTAGCGGAAAGGTTCGAGTTTGGTTGGAGAGGCTGATAGAGTTCGATTCTAATGGAACACAATGTTGAAAGGGTAATTGTTTACTTATTCTTACGATTTAACATTTATTATCTTTTGCTCCTTTGAGAGTTTTTCTCATCGGCGTCAGTTGATGGTCTTTCACTAGAGTCAGAGTGACAACAACTCTCCTCAAGTCTCCAGGATTTTTCTTTGTATTCTAGCCGACCTCAATAATGCTGCAGTTTAAATAGTCTCCACTAATCCTCTTATTTCCAAGTCCTCCTATCCCTTTGTTAATCCTTTGGTGACTGTACCAAGAGCACCAATTATTATTGGCATAAACGCCATTTTCATGTCCACAGTTTTTTCGATTCTCTAACAAGGTCGAGATATTTATCCTTCTTTTCACTTTCTTTTAATTTTACACCGCTGTCAGCCGGGACAACAAAGTCCACATTTTTGCAGGTTTTCTTTTTTTTGTTGATTATTATAAGGTCTGGTCGTCTGGCCGAGATAATGTGATCCGTTTGTATGTCAAAATCCCATAGGAGTTTGTGTGTCTCATTCTCCAGGACAGATGCTGAGTTGTGCATATTCCATTTGTTCGTATAGTCAAATTTCAATTTCTTGCACAATTCCCAGTGGATCACTTTGCCCACCCAGTCGTGTCTAGTCTTATACTCTTTTTGAGCTAATTTACTGCATTCACTTATTATGTGATCGATCGTTTCATCTCTGTCACTATATAACCTACCGTTGCTATTTAGTTGCGCCTTATCTATTCTCGCTTTGATATGATTGGTTCTTATGGCGTTGTTTTGTGCTGCTATTAGGAGAGATTCCGTTTCTCTCTTAAGGTTTCCTTTTCTTAACCAGGTCCATGTTTTCTCACGTGAGATGTTCCTTATTAATCACTTAAAACGTCCATAGAGTTGTCTTTCTTCCCATTTTTTCTGGTTATAGTTGTTCTGTTGGTCCTCTTGTTAGTATTGTTTCCGGTGGCTGTAACCGGCCTTCCTCCACGTTTTTGTATGCATTCATTTATTATTCACTCATTACAGGACTCTTCTCAGTATTCTGGCAGTTCTCAATAATTCTGTCGTTTAGATGGTCTCCACCCGTCCACCAACTTCCAAGACCTCTAATCCCTTTAGTAATCCTTTAGTTACTGTTCTAAACGCACCAATCACAATTGGTATAATTGTCACCTTCATGTTCCACATTTTTTTTTCTATTCCCTAGCAAGGTCGAGGCACTTATTCTTCTTTTCACATTCTTTCAATTTTATTCTGTGGTCAGCCGGGACAGCTAAGTCGACAATTTTGCAAGTCTCTTTTTTTTTTTGTTGATTATTATAAGATCTGGTCTTCTGGCCGAGATTAGGTAATCCGTGTGTATGTCAAAGTCCCATAGGAGTTTATGTGTGTCATTTTCTAGGACAGGTGCTGGGTTGTGCATATACAATTTGTTTTTATGGTCAAATTTAAATTTCTTGCACATATCCCTGTGGATCACTTTGCCGACCCAATCGTATCGCGTCTTATATTCCTTCTGCGCTAATTTTCGGCATTCACTTATTATGTGATTGATGGTTTCATCTCTGTCACCACATAACCAACATTTGCTATTTTGTTGAGTCTTATCTACTCTCGCTTTGATATGATTGTTTCTTACGGCGTTGTTTTGTGCTGCTATTCGGAGAGATTCTGTTTCTCTCTTAAAGTTTCCTTTTCTTAGCCATGTCCAGGTTTTGTCGTGTGAGATGTTGTTTATTAGTCGTTTAAACCACTCATAGAGTTGTTTTCTTTCCCATTTTTGTTTCCTAGTTATTTTCATTCTGCTGTCCATCGTGTTATCAGTATCGTTTCAGATGGCTGTAATGAGTCCTCCATCGTGCTTTTGTATATAGTCTTTGAGTCGTTGTATCGATGAGTCAACGCTGTCTTCAATGCTGGTAAGTCCTCTTCCTCCTTCTTTTCTTGATACATATAGTCTGTCAACGTCTTCCCTTGTATCTAAAGCCTTATGCATTGTCATTAGTTTTCTTGATTTTTTTTGGTCCATTTATTTAAGTTCGTCGCACGGGACCAGTTAGTTGTTATTATTTACTAACCTTTTCGGCACGAGAGCAAAAGCATAGAACATTCAGTTACAACAGAAATCCCTAAGAATGTTCTGCTAAAGTTGATATCAATATGCATTTAGTTTAGCATTTAGATCTTAGTTTGCGTGCAGTATTCGCTGTTACTAATACTTTTGGGGAATCTATAAATCTATTTGTTCTTGCCCTCTTACCCGCTATGGGTAAATAGTTTGTCAAACTAGGTTCTTTAGCTTTAGTTAGGCAACTAGACTAGGAGGAGGAAAGCTCTGACCCTGACTCTGATTCCGTTTGAAAATTGAACGAGTTGCATCCTGTACTTGGCGGAGAGGTTGGGTATATACATACCGGCATATTTATTTATATCTAAAAATGTGAAAATGAAGATATAAAATAATTCACAACATATATATATATATATATATATATATATATTCACCTACCAAGGAAGCAGCGTCTCATCAACCGAAAAGGATATCGACACGCGGCTAACGAAGGCATGGACAGCTATTGATAGACAATCGATCTTATGGAAATCAGACCTGACCGATAAAATGAAACGCAGTTTCTTCCAGGCAGTGGTCGTATCGATACTGCTGTATGGATGCACTACTTGGACGCTAACTAAACGACTGCAGAAAAAGCTAGACGGCAATTACACAAGAATGCTGCGAGCAATACTGATCAAGTCCAGGCGGCAACACCCCACAAAGCACCAACTATACAGCCACCTGCCTCCAATCACGAAAACTATCCAAGTTAGACGAACCAGACATGCAGGATACTGCTGGAGAAGCAGGGACGAGCTCATAAGTGATGTACTCCTATGAACGCCCACATATGGCCTGGCAAAAGCATACATTCAGCAGCTATGTGAGGATACGGGATGTTGCCCTGAAGACCTACCAGAGGCGATGAACGATAGGGAGAAGTGGCGAGAGAGGATCAGGGATATCCGTGCCTGCGGCACTTGATAATGATGATATATATATATATATATATATCGAGAGAGAGAGAGAATAGTTTTCGAATGTTCAGTATTTTAAAACTATTCCCTATATATATAGGGAATAGTTTTCAACTAAGAATACATATACACACCATTACACACACATATACGCACGCACATATATATATGTATGTATGTGTGTGTAAAACCACTCCTCAAGAAATTCCTATGAGATTTCTGGCGACTACCACTTTTGGTATCTTAGTTTTCACGAGTTTGCTGTTATTGACTAAGTTTCGCTTAGTTTGGTACATAAGTCTAAAAGTTGCTTGCTATAACGGTTGTTTGTAAGTGGTCATCCATTTCAGCACTTAACAGAATTATCATTGCTTAATATTAGTGATTTGACGGGAAACGTGGTTTTCACCGTGACTAAATGATTGTTGCGATTATTTCTTCGTTTTTGTCTTTGTTGGTTTTTAATGGGGATATGAAACAGATGGGTTTAACTCAAATTAATGCGTGCATTTTGAAGTTATATTTGTTTTAAATGGATTCACACATTTCAAAAAGTTTTGTTAAATTTTAATTTAAATTCAAATCTAAAATTAAAGTTGAAATTTGCTTTTGAATTTACTTAAATTTGTGTGCATTAGATATTTACTTTTTGTATTTATTTGGTTTGTTACTACAAACATTTGAATATTTCTTACACTCGATTATCCGATTTACCCAACCCCTCCGCTCGTGCAGAATATGACACAAGGTCAATTTTTAAGCGGAGTTTCACAGGTGTGAATTCAGAGTATTCCTTCTCCTAGAATAGTTGCCTCACCAAGGCTGAAGAACCTAGTCTGTCCTACTATTTACCCATAGCAAGAGGGAGAATAATTGGATTCATACCTTTCCCAAAGGTATTAATGCTATGTGAAATGAAATCAGTTTCGTCCAGGATTTGAACTCGTGTCGCCATGTCCATTTCCTACGACGATAATCATTACACCACGGGCACCTCCATTCTTACACTTGATTATAATGATCTTTTTATATTAAATTCCTTTCGTTAAAATTTGCTCGTACTTGTGCTTGTTTTGTGTGATACTATTCTAGTGTAATGGTTAACAAGCTAGACAAGTAACACTTTTTATACATCTCAGACAATAGTCTTCATCTCAGTTGTTACTGTCCCTGTACCCCAGATATTCTTCTGATGATACATATGCAGAAACGCTCTGGATATATGAAATAACACGAGGAAAATATTCTATGTGAGAATAAGAATAATCTCCACCTAAAAAATTTAGACTGGTTTAGGGATAGGGTTAGGCTAAGCTGAGTAAATAACCACTGTTATTTATATTGCTTAGTTTGATACGAAATTTAAGCCGAAGAGAGGAAGGAAATCGATTAAAACATTTTAAAAAAGGAAAGAAAAACAGAATTCTACTCTCGTCGATCGGAGATTTCAGATCGAAAAACTTAGTCCTCTTGACCGCAAACCCGTTGCTTGGACCATTAAGGTAAATTTTCATGTGCTGCTGGTCGTGTTATCTAGTTTGATTCGAAACTTGAGCAGAACGTGGAAGCGAATCCATCTGACATGCCCGGTCCCAGAAAGATCCGCAACGCCCCTCCAATTCCTATTTCTGTTTCTTAAAAGCGGGAAAAATGACGGCTCCAACTACATCGTACCAGATCTCCCTTTGTAGAGGCATCGATTCTCGATCTGGCCTCCCAACCGACCCTCGGCACACCATCATACTCCAGACACGCTGGCTGTTGTGCTTTCCCGATGCATGCCACATCCCCGTCCAGCAAGAACGAGTCGTAAGCCGACAGCAACATTCTACCTCCCTTCCCAACCAAGAGAGCACGTTTCTACTTTCACTTTCGCTTTCACGTCTGGAGTTTTAGATTTAGTTTCAGTTACAACGCGTTGGACATTTGTATCTTAAGAAAAGTCTATTGCTTACGAATTCCCTTCTTTTATAAAAGAATAGAAAAGCACAAACCGTCAAATATAAAGCAATTATTTCTTTATTTCTTTCTTCCTTTCTTTCCCAATGATTCTTCTTTTAACTGTCTTTTGTTATTCCAATGATTACTTTTTATTTCTTTCATTTTTCTGGAATATTTTTATATTCTTTCTTTCTTTCTTTCTTTCTCACAGATTCTTTTTTCTTTCTTTCGATTTTCCAATGATTAATTTCTCATTCTTTCTTTTCATGAAATAATCTTTCTTTCTTTCTTTCTTTCTTTCTTCCTTTCTTTCCAAATGATTCTTCTTTTAACTGTCTTTTGTTATTCCAATGATTACTTTTTCTTTCTTTCTTTTTTTCTGGAATAATTTTATATTCTTTCTTTCTTTCTTTCTATTTTCCAATGATTAATTTCTCTTTCTTTCTTTCTTTCTTTCTTTCTTTCTTTCTTTCTCCAATTATTTTTTTCTATTCTTGCTAGTTTTTTCTGATTGTTCTTTCCTTCTTTAATTGCTTTTTCTTTGTTTCTGTCTCTCTGTTTTACCTTGATTATTTTGCAAGTTTTCTTTTCTTTCTTCTTGTTTTCCCTTATCATTCTTTTTCTTTCTTTCTTTCTTTCTTTCTTTCTTTCTTTTGCCCGCTGATTCTTTCTTTTTTTTTGTTTTTCTCTTTTTCCCCCAGACTACTTTTTCTTTCTGTTTTCCCTTGTTACTTTTTTTTTCTTTCGGATTACTCTTTCTATCTTTTTCCCTTATTGTTTTCTTTCTTTCTTGTCATATTTTTTCCAAAAAAATATTTTTTCATTTCAATTCTTTTTCTGAAGTTCCCTCTTGCCCTTTTTGCTCATCTTTTTCCTCCTTTCCTTCCTTTACTCTCCTTCAGCCTGTAACCCCTTTTCTCCTCCCGTCGATTTCCCACCTTTTCCCTTCTTCACCAAGATTCCCGCTTTTTCTTCTTTCTTCAAGTTACCCAATTTTCTCTCCTTCTCTTATACAGCTTTCTCCCGTTTCTCATCGACTTCTTCCATTTTTAAAGTCAACCTAACACCAAAACTAACACACGAACCAAAGAAGCTCGTTCTATTCTCTGTACTCTCATGTCAGTGCAATAAACGACCGGCATCTCACGAAAATCTCTGGCGTTACATGAGACAGAAAATCTCTCCAAGAACTGCAGCTTGGCACCAAATAAGCCCAGTAGAAGTGCCAAAGATGGCATTGCAGAAAATGCAACGAACCCAACCGTGCGCCGTTTCGTTAACTCTTTGCTGGCCGTCTAAACCTGATTTCGAAAATCATTTCAAAAGCTCTCAATCAATTCTTTTCTACGTTCTTCTCCTTTTTCTTCTGATCCCACCTCTTTCTGATTAATTACAAGTGAGAGAATGGATTGTTCGGCAAACCATTATTCCATATGACGTCAGTCTATTAAAGAAGGAGACTAATTTTGCTTTTTTAAAAAATAGCTTGATAACAAATCAACTTTATTTCCTTCCTATTAGTTCATCTGCCAAGGCACATACTGACAAAGAGGTTGTTCTCAATCATGAAAACAGTTCTGGAAATCTACATGCCTTTATTTGGTTCGTCATGACCTGTTGAATATTCTCACTATTTCCCAAATAAGAACTACAAAGATTAATTTAGATTTAGGGTAACAAGAAACAGTCACAATTATTCAATCAAGTAAATAAAGCGGATGTGGGTAACGCAGTAAGATTTTTTCGGTCAAAAATTCATTCTCTGAGACTATATTAAGACTTTTTTGTGTCTAAAAAATAATGAGAAAATAATTTTGTTTAATTTTTCAGGTTGGTAACTCTGATTGAATATCAGCCAATGAATATTAATTCATCACCAATCATTTTCACAGTCAAACGACAATCAAATCTGGTGAGAATCATCACTTTTGTCGCATTTTCCTCAGTTCATGAAGGAACCTGTCAACCAAGACCAGATCCATCTTCTACAGTTTATTGCTCATTCAAAAACAAAAGTAAGGCGCATCCCAAATTAAAGCAAAAATATTATCGGTTGGCGCACCAATTTTTGCGAAAAACTACTATCCTGGAATACCAAACTGGATTCCAGGTACCATACACAGGAAAAAAGGACTGTTTGTCTCTGACGTGAAAGTAGGTGAACAATTCTAGGCACCAACTACGACTCAGATACTCTCAGAACAACCAGCATGAGAACCATTTGATGTCTCTGGCTAAGTGTTTTGTTGTACACCCACGTGTCCGTCTCTTTTCTCTTTTGTTTACATATTTTCTTTCTTCGTAAAAATGTATACCTGATATATGACACAAGGTTGTTTTATCGTTGGTGAGCCATGAACGAATCAAGTCTTATGCGTGGCTATTTCAAAAAATGCTTGGTCCCTTCGGCACTCCTTTTTGGAGGCACCTCGGACGTCAAGTTATGAAGTTAGCCTTGCAAAAAAGGTATTGCCTGGTGGGGGGACGATTCACTTTAAGCAAGTGATTCAGCTTAATAACACCCATCGGGAAGGAGCATCCGGCAGGCCCATGCTATCTATGGGTTAAAAATCCTACTATGTATTTTATACATCGCTAAGAAATAAAGGTTTACATCGTATAATGTGGGGATAATTTGCATACTGATTTCCACAAAAGCAGGTTTAATAAATAATTACTTGGTGTCATTGATTTCTGATATAATTGCTTTATTTTCGAATATATTAAAAGTAATCAGATGAATATTAGTGTACAGAAAACAATTAAAATAAAATAAAAATAAGCGTAATCTTTTTCTAAGCATTCATATTTATGTAATATAATGGCCGAGGGATTTCGTTTTATATATCTTGCCTTTCGGTTTAGTTAGGCTGAGAACCATTCGCATAGCGCATGGGTTAGTTAGGTGCAAACATGAACGCAGGTGTTCACGCTCGCTCGCGGGGAGGATGTTTCATTCAGATATATCGAAATAAATATCCCTGATAGAAAATAGGACTTGGGGATGTGAATGACGTCATGTACCGGAAGCGTGCACGGAGGATTTTGGGGGGATTTGAGAAAAGTCAGTTAGTTGAGTCTTGCCGCCCAAAGAAGAAGGGTGACTTTCTCTTGCTCGCCAAGGCCTTGCAGCAGAGTGCGCACGTGTTGGCGGGCGGGGGGCCAGATGTAAAAGTCAGTATAGAAAGATGGTATCTCTCTCCTCATGTCGAAAAACCTTTTAACTCAAAGGTAATAAAAAGTTTCGTACCTGAACTAAGAAGTCGTAAGTGTTTTTCGTGTTTCGGGATTCCTATGTTTTATGTATATATGAGTTATGAAAGTTTTACGTACCGGTATGAATATGTCTATTTCACATATCCGTATCTGGCCACGTTACATTTAGCTTCTTTAAACTTTCTAATTCAATATAATAAAAACTTCAATACTTGTGCCTGATGAAGGGCGCATATTTTGCTAGTATATAAAAGGGTTGTATTAATTTTGGGATTGTTGATTTTCGTCTAAACCAAAAACACTCGGACTTTATTATTTCTAGTGGAACATGACACAGTTAAAACGGATATCATTAGGTATTTTAATACCAAATTTAAAAGCACCACTGCTTACTTTGTAACTAAGGAAAATTGTTTAGATGTATATAGTAGAACATTTTGCGTAAGTAAAAGTAAAGTTAGCGACCATAGTCGAGGGTGACCCGAAGGCTCCCTTTTCGATAGCTACTACACCAAGGTGTAGGGGAGGGCGCTACTCCATTCCCTGGATTGCTCCACTTTACCCTTGAACCGTACCTTATAATGCTGAGTGTTAAGCAAGGTGGTATCAAGTTCCATTTTTAAAGTCTTTGGTATGACTCGACCTGGATTCGCCAATGGCCCGGAAGACCTGGGTTCAGTTCCAGAACGTGTCATACCAAAGAGTTTAAAAATGGTACTTGATACCCCCTTGCTTAACTCTCAGCAATATAAAGTACGTATCGAGAGTAAAGTGGAGCAATCCAGGGAAAGGAGTAGCGCCTTCCCCTACACCTCGGTGCAGTAGCTATTGAAAAGGAGCCTTATGGTCGCCAACTTTACTATGTATCAATACTTTTGCTTACAGAGATTCAGTGTAGTAGAGTTTGGTCATAAATGATACCTAATAATATCTGTTTGGGTTTATAATGCTTTACTAAAAATGATAGAATCCTGGTATTTAGAAAAAGATGTTATTAAAATGTTTTTAAGGGTATATTTATTTATTATTGTTTTCTTTTAGAGGTATCCTATCTATTAAGTATTTAGGGGTCTACTTAGTTATGGGGGATAATGTATCGAGGAGCATTCATGGCACAATTACTTTTAAGGTAAATTTCAAAATTTGGCATGTAAAACGGTAAAAATCTAAAAGTGGATCAACATCTTTCTTACATCGACGTTTTGCTTTCAGCTTTTTGCATTTTTTTTTTGTAATATTTTTTAATGTCTGTCGATGATTTCTCGAAATTGCAATTCACTTATTTTTTCTAATAATAATAATAATAATAATAATATAGATTCTATAAATACGAATTTTGCAGATATCGAGTTTAACTGGTGCATTTAAGTCGTCTCTTTGTGAAATATAGGGACGCAAACATATATCGTCAGTGATTGTGGTGTAGTTTCACAAGCAAGCATTTTTTTATCGGGTGGAGTCGTTAGCCACACGTCTACTGCTTTTGATTATAAAATTTTTCCTTCTCCTTGACTGATTTACCTACTAACAAGATTAAAGAGCCCAGTCTCTCCTACTATTTTCTTGAAAAAGAATAATCGATTGGCGCCTTTTCCTTGGGTATTAGCACGGAATTAAATGCAAACAGCTTCGTCCAAGATCTGAAACGTAATACCCATCTTCAACAATTATAACTACGTACCATGACATACCCATCTTCATCGCTGCTTCTATATCAGTACACTGTTGTAATAATCGGTTAGACGAGCAGTTACGGTGAGACTCTAATTGTTACGTGGTGCCTTCAATAAGTTTCCAGACTTTTTATACAGGCATTTACAATTGCCATAGACTCTTGAAAATTCACTATGTTATTTCTATACATCTTATGAGATGACTGACGAATTTTTATGATTTCATCTTCAAATGAACAGCTATAGCAGGAATTGGAATACACCCTGTTAAAGCCGGATTGTCACAGCTGGTGAATTTCAAAAATGCAATCTGGACGTGACGACACTTTGGAAAAACGATATGCAATAAAATTCTGTTTTAAACTTGGAAAAAATGCCTCAGAAACGTATGGAATGCTTTAGACCGCTTTTGGACAATCGAGCATGAGTTTTTGAGTGGCATAAGAGATTCCAGGAAGGCAGGGTGTCCGTGAGGGATGATGAGAGGTGTGGGAGGAGTAAGGAAGTCAATGCACCAGAGTTGATTGGCCAAAGGGTTAGGATTAGGGTTACTATGTTGAGGTTTTAAGGGAGTTCAGCAAGAGATTCCAAGGGAAGAGGCCAGCACTCTTCAAATCGGGTCAGTGGCATTTCCAGCAGGACAATACACCAGTCCACAAGTCCATCCTTGTCACAGACTATTTGACCAAGATGGACATCAAGACAGTTCCCCAGCCTCCCTATAGTCGAGACATTGCCCCCAGTGACTTTTGCTTATTCCCTAAGCTCAGAGGCTGTCGTTATGAGACAATTGAGGAGATGAAAGAGGCTGTGACGAAGATCATTGAGACGCTCACACAAGAGGACTTCCATGGGGTCTTCCAGAAGTTGTTGGGGTGGTACCACAAGTGGATTGCAGCCGGAGGAGATTACTTCGAAGGGGACTAGAGTTTCATATGTGTACTATCAATAAAAGTGCCCATAGGAAAAAAGTCTGGAAACTTATTTAATGATCCTTGTATTTTCTTTGATTAACTTAGAATACCTAAGTGGTGAAGTTAAAAGAGGAAAAGGACGAAAAAGGGCGGAAAGGGTTAGGGGAAGCAGAAATAGGATGTGAGAAAGTTTGAAATTGAGAGTAATGTTGGAGAAGGAGAGAAATATTTAGAATGCGGGAGAAGAGGAGAATATAAGAAGAGAAGAAAAGGCATGAACTTGAGAAAAGAGAGAAAGGCAATACTATTGGAGAGGGTGGGAAAGAGAGAAAATGTGGTAATGCGGAAAGAGAGAAATGATGATATGGTGGGAGGAGAGAAAGGGTAGTATAAATAGTGTGACAAACCTCACTACAGTAGTAACTGTTATCAATAATATATCGATTCTCACTGTTTTATAGCGTTGTACAAAAATATTTTAGAAGTAAAGTAAGTAAAGTTAGCGACCATAGTCGAGGGTGACCCGAAGGCTCCCTTTTCGATAGCTACTACACCGAGGTGTAGGGGAGGGCGCTACTCCATTCCCTGGATTGCTCCACTTTACCCTTGAACCGTACCTTATAATGCTGAGTGTTAAGCAAGGTGGTATCAAGTTCCATTTTTAAAGTCTTTGGTATGACTCGACCTGGGATTGAACCCAGGCCTCCCGGGCCATTGGCGAACACCCTAACCGCTGGGCCGGATTAAATTTTTGAACTAATGATAATATTTGTTTAAATAATAGAATTTTGCTTGTTTTTGTGTTTCTCGTTTCTTTATATTGTTATATTACGTTATATCCTCAATAAATTCGATTCAGCTCCTTTTATGATATACATTCAATGATTCGGTATTCAGTCGTGTCTCTTTGAGCGCATCTCGTGATCTCATTAAACGATTGCAAAGTTCAACTCGGAGAAAAGAATTTTGAAAGAAAAAAAATGTCAGGTAGACGAAAATGTAAAACAGATAAAACAAATGAAGTTTATCAAATTTCAAACAGAGAAAAAAAAGAAAGAATCGAAAAGGGAAAGTAAGAAAAGTTTAAACAAAAAAATATTTGATGGAAAATTTAAAAAAAAAGAGAGTTTAGTAACAAGAAGATAACAAAGATGTTAATTAGAGAGGGAAACGTGAACTGATTCAACGCGCAAATTGAAGAAGAAGAAGAAGAAGAAGAAGAAGAAGAAGAAGAAGAAGAAGAAGAAGAAGAAGAAGAAGAAGAAGAAGAAGAAGAAGGATGATTATAATAATAATAATAATGACACAAACTCCGGGGGGGACTTTGATATACAAATCTGCAAAATTGTCGACTTTGCTGTCTCAGCAGACCACAGAATAAAACTGAAAGAATGTGAAAAGAGAGATAAGTACCTTGACCTTGCTAGAGAATTGAAAAAACTATGGAACATGAAGGTGACAATTATACCAATCGTGATTGGTGCCTTTGGCACGGTAACTAAAGGATTATTAAAGGGCCTGAAAGATTTAGAAGTTGACGACCGAGTGGAGACCATCCAAACAACAGCATTATTGAGAACGGCCAGAATACTGAGAAGAGTCCTGGAGACTTGAGGAGACCTGCTGTCACTCAAACTCCTATGAAAGACCATCAGCTTACGCTGATGAGAAAAACTCTAATGAGTAAATAATGATAATAATAATAACAATAATAATAATCAGAAGAAGAAGAAGAAGAAGAAGAAACGTTGGAAAAACAATAAGAAGAAGAGGAGTACAAAGACAACGACAAGAAGATAAAAGAAGATAACGAACGCAACAAGTCCAAAGGAAGAAACAAGATAAAGAACAAGCGAACCAAATAGAATACACCGACAGCTTCTCTGTAAAAAGCTAGGACCCCCGCCAACGAGTGTCCTGGATATGACACAAGACAACCTGATAGTGATACGCCAGGATGCTGGAGCTTAAGGGAATGCGGAGTACCCCTTCATTGCCATTGCTCCCAGGTCTACTCTGACTCGGAGTGGTAGCACCTGATAGGGTCCTATCTACGGGTCAAATAAACTAAACTGTGAACTTTTGCTAAACTGAATTGCTTAAAATAGGACTGTTTTGACATTTAAACTACGTACTTATGCTAAACTGAACTGTGTGAAATAGAGCCGTTTTTAAATAGAACTAAACTGTCTACTTATACTAAACTGAACTGATTGAAACTGAACTGTTTTGAAATTTTATTGCTTGTAAAAAAATTTACTTATACTAAACTGAATTGTTTGAAATTTAATTCGGCGTTAAATGACCCGGAAAGGGTTGATAAGTCGTAAAACAAAACAACCTTCCAACAACCAAGAGAACCAAAGTCTTCGGAATTGAGTCGATTGATTCTTTCAACAGTTGGCTATGGGATAAACTGCAGAAAAGCAAACACCAAACATCAAACAATAATAATAATAGTTAACTCGGCTAGACGATTAGACTTTGTGATAGTCAGCAAAAAAAAAAAAAAAAAGAACCTGCTGAATTGTGGACTTGGCCGTCCCGCAGACCACAGAGCAAAACTGAAAGGAAGCGAAAAGAAAGACAAGGACCTGGATTTCGCTAGGGAACAGAAAAAAACTATAGATCATGAAAGTGACGGTGATACCAGTCGTAATTGGTGCACTCGGAACAGTTACCAAAGGATTGGTACAATGACTCGAGGATTTAAAAATAAGAGAACGCGTTGAGACCATCTAAACTACAGCATTACGAAGATCGACCAGAACACTGAGAAGAGTCTTGGAGACTTGAGGAGACTTGCTGTCACTCAAACTCCTGAGCGAAACCATCGGTTAACGCTGGTGTGAAAAACTCTCAAGAGTAAAATTATTCTAATAATATTAAATAAATAAATGAATAAATAAACGGGAAAAAAATTACCAACGACCATCAAAATCGATCAATATATAAATTAATAAAATGTACCAAAGTTGATCCAAAATCGATCAAGGAACGGACGTAAAATTATGCAAACCGTCGAGGTTTACAGAATAAAATGAAATAATCACTGAAATGCTATGTTAATAAACAAACAAGCAAAATGCAAATAAAACAGCCAGTAAACAAACAAGAAAGATATCGTGCAAGAAAGAAAGAAAGAAAGAACGAAAGGGGGGACCATGAAACGTTGGAGAGTTTCCAATCTAACGGCAGGAGAGTGATAGAGTCACTTGCTGCTCAATCAAAAATGGCCGTCGCACAATCCTCCCTACCATCGTTTTCGCGCCTCCCTTCACTGAGTTGAATGACTCCACACAAGAACACGCACACCTCTCGAAGGCGACTAATCAAGCGTCACACACGATATGAGCGAAGGAAAAGACAGTAGGACGTCACGAGAGACACAATTAAAAAGAAGCTTACGCCATCGATATCACGACTAATAGTAATGAAAACAACAACAACAACAACAACAACAACAAATGAAACAAGAGTAATAATATCAGCATTAAAATAATTGGCATAACAAAAACTGTTTGCTAAGGTTTGCTATGAAATTAAGAGAATTTTTTTGTCATTTAAATTGTTGATGTTAATTGTATAGAAAATATTTAATGAATTTTGTATTTGCTATGTTAATTGAAAATAAAATAAAACCAACTTTCAGCCTTGTCAGCAGTGTATAGTATACAATAACAGAATTCCCTGCTGAGAAGTAAGCCCTCCCTCCGAAATAGATGTCCTGGGTGACATTAAACAACATTTGGTCAAGATCCAGTTCTGGGGCTCTGGGAGCTCTGGAGTACACCTTCAATGACAGTCATCCCAACACGGTCGGCGCCTCTGGTAGTGCAATGGTTAGCAAGCTAGACTTGCAAACCTTCACGAGTGAGTTCGAGTCTCATTGGGTGCCCTATTCATACAGCCAGGTGTCACATCTAAGCAAAAACCTTAGTAAATTACTACTTGCGCGGCTAAGGGGGTGTAATGGTGAGCAAGCATGACAAGCAAATATTCACGTGTGAGTTCAAGTTTCATTGGGTATGCCGTTCGTAGTGCTTTGTGCTTCATCTATGCCAAAAGTTGAGTAAATTAATATGCTTTTAGAATAATGGTTATTGTCCAAGCAATTTTAAATCCTGCACGTGGCTGTTTGCGTTAATGAGTAAAAAGGACAGACTAGAATCTTTAGCCTAAGTTTAGCAAAGAAAATAGAAAACTGAATTCAAACAAGTTTTACTCTGCTTAAAACTTGACCTTGGGTCATATCCTGCCGATTGCAGAGATATTAGGTAAATACATGCCACCAAATTCACTGGAGTGGTAGAACTTGAAGGGTCCAATTTATGCTTCAAATAAATCTCTTTAAAACGTATTACATAGAAATGTGTGAAACCATATGTGTGCATACAAATGATTATTATTAATGAATAAATTACTTGAAACAATATAATTAATTGAGTTATCCGTATTTGATCGGAATACTTCAACCCATATAATAATGCGCAAATTTGTATTTGATAAGAATATTGTATAATACTGTATGCAAACAAATAATTATACGCTAAACGTGCAATTTAAAAAATGCAATAAAACATTGAAAATGCTGTTGTTTACAATCAAAGATTTTGAAATGAATTAAATTCAGCATTAAACAACCCATCATCATCATCATCATCTTCATCAAGATATGCGAAATCAAAAGAATATATATATATATATATATATATATGTCATCATCATCATCATCATCATCAATTCTGAAAAAGAGAAAAAAAACTTGAAGTGACACCAAGAAGGGAGATGACAGAAGTATAAAAGGTTATATCAAGTGAGGAAAAAAGTGAAAAAGAAAAAAGGGAGGTTTAAAGTAGTGTAGTCTATCATGTTATTACCTGTTATACCATATTTCAATTTCTATTTGATTATGCTTAAAAGATTTAGTATAAATTAGGTATATTTTCTCGTTTTACCGTAAAAGCAGAACTTTTTCAACCAAGTTGAGTCTAGCTTTTTAGATTCGATTGTGATCAGAATCATAAACACAAAACAAAATTTTTAAGTATATTTTGACATTAGAAAACCAAGGATAAAAAATATTATAGAAAAAAAAAAGTATTATCATTGTAGAATCTAAAATTTAAGAACAATCAGTGTCATTTCTATTCATGAAAGATTTCTTTAAAGAAATTTTAATAGTTTCTATAGAAATATGGTAACATTCCAATTTGGGTTAGTTTAGTTTAGTTTAATGAACCATTTCGAATTATTTAATGCCAAAGCCTTCCTTGGAGAAAAAACAGTAGTGGTTCTATTTAACCCTTAGCTTGGAGAATAAGGGTATTCGTCCGAAAGTGAATGTTGCAATTTAAACAAATATACCTTATTCATCTGCTGAATTATCAAAATAGCGAACGGTTGAAACCTGGACGACTCATTCAGGTGTTGGATTGTCATATTAAAAACTCAAGGGATGACGGTTTCTTCGATCGCAAAAGAATCTAATAAATCTAAGAGTGTAATGCTTAAGATAATAACGTTTCATGGTGATTGTGGCTCCTACAAAGCTTGTGCGGCCATGTAAAAGCGACTCCCCGGCTGGATTGATCGACTTAAGGACTATCCTGTTTCGGCACACCAGAAGGTTTCGTTTGGTTTCTTTGTTTAATGGCACATCAACCTGCGTACACCAGAACGTAATCGGAGAGTTTAACATGAAAGTGTCTTCTTTGACAGTGTCGCGATGTTTATGTGAAAGGTGGTTTCATTTAGATTCTCCTGTCGTCAAAACTTTGATAAAAAAAAACAATAAGCTACACAGTCCTTGGTAAACAAGTATATTATCTAAACCAATGAACAGTGGACAAGAGTGTTCTTTAGCGATGAAAGTTTAATTTGATTGGTCCTTCTAACAAGCTGTATGTCAGCCGTCGTAAAGGTGAGAAAGATCGCTTCCCAAATGTGTTTAGAACGAATTAAATTTGCCGGTGATACCGTATTGGTTGAAAGGGATGTTCTCAGACTCATTTTGGTCCGCTTGGTGACATGACAAAGTAAATGTTACTGTAAATGAGAATATTATTTGACAGTATGCTGTTTCTTTTGTTAGAACGCTCTCTGCCCTTCTGACACTTGCGTAGAGTTTCTGTAAGTAGATTGGTTTGTTGGGTTTTATGGCATATCAACCTTTGTAGGTTATTTAACGCTAAATCCATTTTTATGTAAATAATCAGTTCTATTTCAAACAATTCTGTCCAGCATGAGTACACAGTTCAATTGTCAAAAACATTTCTATTTCAAACTATTCAAGCGGTTATATATAGCAATTCAGTTTAGTGTAAGTACAGTTTCAATGTCAAAAACAGTTCAACTTCAAACAAATCAGCTTAGCATAAGTACGCAGTTTAAATGTAAGTACGGTTCAATTGTCAAAAACATTTCTATTTCAAGCTATTCAGTTTAATAAAACAATTCAGTTTAGCATATGTATGCCGTTAGTTCTATTCAACTCATAGATAGGGCCCTGTCAGGTGCTACCACTCCGGGCCAGAGTGGACCTGGGAGCGATGGCATTCCCCAAAGCTCTAGCATTTCTGGGTCGTCACCATCAAATTGTTTAGTGTCATATCCAGGACACTCGTTGGGAGGGGGGCTGCAGAGAAGCAGTCGGTGTATTCTACAGCCTCAGCCGACTGGGCAAGTAGAGTTTCTGTGATGTAATGGCAAATGACATCGTAGTAAGCGAGTTCGAACTCCAATCGAGCTATTACGTTCACTTTCGGTCTAATACTCCTGTTAAAGTTGTATGAACCCCCTTTTCCCACTTGCTATGAGTTAAATAGTACCCCTACTCCTCTTCAACAAGAATGGCTTCTGCATGAAAGTTGATATGGCATTAATCTAATAAACAAAGCTAAACCTCAGGACCATCTTCATGAAATTACCCTTGTCATATTTTACAAATCGTAAGGGGGTAGTCCTCGTTGCGTTATGGCTAACATGCTGGTCTGTAACATCGTACTATGCATACGGACACAGTTTTGGACGAATACCTTTAGGAAAGCAATGAAACCCCTTATCGCTACAGTAAACAGAACAATTATTGTACTTCTATAAAGATGGTTTTGGCATTGAATAGACCACAAATGTTGATTCACCATTAAAAACACAAACAAATGATAAAACAATACTCCGAAAAGGAAAACATCAATGTTTTGGCATTGCCAGTTCAAATTCCAGATCTCAATCCCTTTGAGAATCCTTAAACGATTATCAGCGATTAGAAAACTGGAATCAGTGACTAATCTGTAATACAACCTCGTCAGCTGCGGCTGTAGGATACATCGACTGCACCATTGCAGAGGGGTAAGACCACCCCCTCCACTGGATATGACACTAAACAATCTCATGCTAAGATTCCAGTAATGCTGGGGCTTTGGGGAATGCGGAGTACACCTTCAATGCCATTGCTCCCAGGTTCACTCTGGCCCGGAGTGGTAGCGCATGAAAGAGACCTATCTATGGGTTAAATAGAACTGTTTGCAAACAAATGACTAATACTAAATTGAATAGTTTGAAATAGAAATGTTTGATCATTTAACTTTGCGTAAACAAATGACTGGTGTTTAATTGAATTGTTAGAGATGTGTAGTAATCTAACAAAAGGTTGCTGAATGAAAAATAGCAAAAACTGAAGTTGGAAATGAAACGGAAATCTTTATAACGTTATCAAATTATAATACTTGCCAGCGGCGTGAAGAAGGTAAACCACTGCTTGTGGTGAACTACTTAGCATTTTACTCCCCTCACAACAGTGTCCAAAGTATTGGTACCATTTAACAGTGTGCGAAATTATGACCTTAGGTTCGTTTAAAGATGTTATCAACAAAATGTGTTTACAATATTTGTTTATATATGTAATATACATGTATAAAAAGGATTTGGCATTAAATAACCTGAAACGGTTGATATGCCATTAAACAAAATTACTGATTTAAGATAAAAAGAGCTGGTTGAATGAAAAAAACCTCATCCCTGAACAATGTCACAGATTAGGGAAATCGTCTGATCATAGTAAAAACTGTGTTCAGTTCGAATCCAGAATATGTCAGAGATGAAATGTCTGCGTTAACGTACAATTATGGTAGAGTTTCACACGAAAGTTTCTGTGATTTCATTCATTTTCTTTCCTTTTTTCCCTTGATGACAGTTTTATCTTTTATTACATTTTAGAAATTACCATCTTTATAAGGGTGAAGACTAAAGTGATAGAGTGAAAGTGGTTAGAGTGTTCGTCAATGGCCTGGGAGACCGGGGTTCAGTCACAGGTCGAGTCATACCACAGACTCAAAAAATGGCACTTGATACCTCTTTGCTTATCACTCAACCTTATTTTGTACGTATCAAGGGTAAAGTGGAGCAATTCAGAGAAAGGAGTAGCAACCTCTCGTAAATCTCGGTGTAGTAGCTATCGAAAAGGGGGCCTTCGGGTTACCGTTGATTTTTTACTTTTATTTATTCAACCTCTCCGCCATGGACAAGATGTGACACGAGGTTAATATTTAAGTGGAGTATAGCTGGTCTGATATCATGGTTTTCCTTCTCTTAAACCATACCAAAGTTAAAGAAGGCTGTTGCCCAACTACTTTACTCATAGCTGGACAATGGAGAAGAAATGGATCCATACCCTTTTCATTGCAACTGGCCAGAAGTGAAGCACAAACAGCTGCGTCCAAGGTTTGAAATTAGTTGACCGAGTCCATTTCTTATGATTTAAGTTGTACGCGTCCCGTGGTAATTTTTAATGTAAATATTCGGTAAAAAATGATGAAGATAATAACTTAAACTTACTCTTACCAGTTTGGTAAATTAAATTTTAATAAAATACCTTTGTCCTTCCATAAACATTTCCTCAGGGGAATATTCTGGACAAGTACTGTCACGTTACGCACAATACTACAATATGGATGCACCTTATGGACGCTGACTTAGCGTCTAGAGGAAAAGCTACACAGAAATTGCATAAGAATGCTACGAGCTATACTGAACAAATCCCGGAAGCAACATCCCACAAAACAGCAACTCTACGGCCACCTACCTCCCATCTCTAAAACCATGCAAAATTAGACGAACAAGACATGCGGGCCACGCTAGAGAAATAAGGATGAACTCCTAAGTGACGTTCTCATATGACCCCTACTTAACACGGATGTGTAAGAGTTGGACTACAAACTAGAACTTATATACAAAAGTTCTGTAAGGACACAGGATGTAGTCTAGAAGACCTGCTGCAAGCGAGGATGATAGAGACGAATGGAGAGAAAGAGAGCAAGAGAGAGAGAGAGAGAGAGAGAGAGTCAGGGAAATCCGTTCTAGCAGTAACATATGATGATGATGATGAATGTTAATTTAATTGATATTTCTGCATTTATTTTGAAAGCTACACTTTTTGCAACAAAAATGCTATTCTATGGCAGGGCTTCTCAAAATGATTTAAATAGTCCTCTGGGTAAGGGTGAATAATTTTTTTGCTGGCTGAATAAAAGCATAGGTGTCCACGAAGAATAAATTCACTAGTTTATTTTTATAAATTCCTTTATAACAGTACAAAATTCGATTGATCATATTGATTAGTTGCCAGAAATCGTGCACCTAGCAAAATATATGTTTGGGTGTGATGTCTACATACGATACATTCAAAACATACGCGTCATTTAAGTAAGCGAACAATCTAGCTCTGATTAAAAAGATCTTGAACGTCAACAGCATATATTTGACGAAAGAAAACATTTAAAAACAATTATATTTTATAAAAATAGTGAATTCTAAAATGTCCTTTTTCATGATAGGTCATTAGATGTTTTTTCTAAAAAAAAAAACAACAAAAAACAAATATTCAATAATGAGAATAAAAATATAGATTTAAAAAAGAAAGAAAAATAATGAAACTGTAAAATTAAAAAAACAAAGGCTAAAATTTTAATTTTCATTCATGGAAACAAATTTTTATTGACTAAAATTAAAATTAATAACGAAAAATCCCGCCATTACCGAAGAGATTCGGATCTTCACTTGTATAGAATACACATTTCTTTTAGCCTTAAAATAATCAACAAAAACATACATAAGAACATTCTAGAAAATTTGGATCAAAACCGCATTAGCATTGAAGTTACATTTTTATATTTTTCAACTAATCAGCTAAAAATATAGAATAAGAACATTCTAGAAAATCCGGATTAGAAACTAATTAACAGAAAAATTTTTAGGCTCTAAAACAAATAAGTAAAAATACGAATCTGATTGGTCAAGAAATGTCTACGCGCTTAAATTTTAGGACCTGCAATAAGACTATTTTTTGATCCACTACTAAAATATAAATAACGAAGAATTTAATCAACCAGGTCAGTTTTCGGTCATTCAATTCATTTCTTCCACGGCCAAAAAGTCATTCCGTCTACAACCCAAACAGACTTTTCAAAAGAGGTCATGAAACGAGCGGCAGAGAGCTGCGATATAGACTCAAAGGGAAAGGCTTGCGACTTTCTTTCATCAATGCGATACGTTGTCGCCAAAATCTTAAGAAAACACACAGTACGGATTTAATGAAAGCAAAGACCCCTACTTACGGTCCATCATTCATATACACACACACACACACACATACACACATACGTAAGTAAAGACCATTATTTTTATCCTACTTACTTCGGCTAACTATGGAACCATTTATTTGATAGATTTTATTAACATGTAAACACACACACACACACGTGTGAACCATCCTATTTTCATTTAACTGGCCATAACTGTATTTCTACAAAGGCCGAGCGCACATTATGTTTCTCATTTATTTTTATTCCTGTTTTATTATGAATATTAAATTGTTTCTTAATGCTCGTTGTTGTCATATTCCATTTGTTATACGTGCTTATAAAATTTGTGTTGTATTTGTGGTGGAACTAAACGTGAAAGTAATACCCGTAATATACGGACGAGAAATCACTCTCACTCGCTACAAATTAGAGAGTAATATATTCCCTAAACAATAAGATGCACCCACGACACTTTTAAAGTAAGTTTCAGTTTTGCCAGGCATTTGTTATTGTGAGTATTATAGAATTCAGAATTTAATTTATATTTTTTCTGTATTTTGTAAAAAATTTTAAACCGAAAAAAAAATCAATTCCTTTCATGATGGCATCCATCGAAGTTAAGACAAAAGATGTCAGCAATATTCAATTAATTTATTGAAAATGAATGCAAATTAAATTTGTTGAATGGTATATCAACCTTCTTGGGTTATTTAATGTTAAATCTCGAAAAGCAGTAATAAGGGAATTTGTCCTAAAGTGAACGTAATAGCGCGACTGCAGTTCGAACTCGCTTACCGCAGTCCAGCGCTTTAACCATTACACCACGAGAAACGCCTCAAATTAGATTTGGTTACAACGAATAAAAAGTTTGAGAAGCTCTGTCCAATAATTTTCTTTATACTTGGTTCTTTTTAAAACTTACCATTGTGAAGAGAAAGCGTTTTTCGAAGAAGATTCGCTGCAGTTTTTATCACGTTCGAATCTGGAAAATGAGAAAGATTTTATTTTTAAATTCCATTTCTTTAAGCTTGGACGATCCTGTACATTCGTTTAATTTAATTTTTTTTTTTTTTTAATCGCGGGTAGTCACTGAGATATTTTCATGAATGTTTCTTTCTTTTTTTTTTTATTTATCTAAATTCCAAAAAGAAACCAAGAACCTTGATAAAAAAATTGCGGAAGACATGTCTAGACAGCGGGCGGCCAGACACTAACACACTTTCTATAATTGCTTCATTGGTTCCAATTTTTGTAACATATTTGCGACATTTATCGTTCTCCGACCATCACTTATCTTCAGCCTGTCCGGTTTCTTTCTTTCTTCATTTCTTTGCCCATACTCATATCATTATTTCTATTAAAATTACTTTCTTTTTTTCCCTTTTTTTTCATCGTCTTTTGTTGGACTATTTCTTTGACTTGCATTGCTTTCGACTTTTTGTCTCTTTCTTAAATAGTTTCCTTTTTTTCATTACCTTTCCTTCATTATATTTCTTTTCTTTTTTTCTCGACTATTTTCTGTAAATGCCTGATCTTTATTTTGGTAGATTTCATTCAATTCATTTTTTATCCAATCATGGGGAGTGACGAACCTAACCTTGCTGCATTTTTGCATATCACTTTCTTTCTTTCTTTCTTTCTTTTTTCTTTCTTTCTCTCTTTCTAGAATCCAATTTGTTTGGGTTTTTTTTCTTTCTTTCTTTCTTTCTTTCTTTCTTTCTTTCTTTCTTTCTTTCTTTTTAGAATCCAATTTGTTTGGGTTTTCTTTCTTTCTTTCTTTCTTTCTTTCTTTCTTTCTTTCTTTCTTTCTTTCTAGAATCCAATCTGTTTAGGTTTTCTTTCTTCCTTTCTTTCTTTCTTTCTTTCTTTCTTTCTTTCTTTCTTTCTTTCTTTCTTTCTTTCTTTCTTTCTTTCTTTCTTTCTAGACTCCAATATCTTTGGTTTTTCTTATTGTTTGTTTGCTTGTTTCTTTTTTTCTTTATTTTTGTTATTTATTCTTTCTTTCTTTATGGAATCCAAATACTTTGCGTTTTCTTTCTTTCTTTCTTTCTTTCTTTCTTTCTTTCTTTCTTAAATCCAATTCGTTTTTATTTTCTCTTTCTTTATGTCAGGCTTACGGGTGGAATAAAATAGCAGTTATAAATATCTGGCTTATGATGGATTGATGTATGAATGGTTGTATTTTTTCGCATATCAACCGTTATGGGTTATTAAATGCAAAATCCTGTTCGTACACACACACACACACACACACACACACACTTATATATATATATGATTTATAAGTGAATATATATATATATATATATATATATATATATATATATATATATATATATATATATGATTTATAAGTGAATACTTTGTTGGTAATATTATTTTTAAACGAGCCAGATTTTATTTCTTTGACACAGATAAATGATTATAGTTATTTTTCTCTAACACAAATAATTCTATTTAATATCAATTATTTGTTTGCACTCAGTTAAATGTTATCAAGAATTAATTTTTATTATTTGCGCGCAGTTAAATAATTTCAAGTATTTTTATCTAACACTGAAAATTATCTTTAATATTGATCATTTGCTTGTACACATTTAAATTGTTTCAAGCATTATCTACTTAATAAAGTTAAATGGTTGCAATTATTGTGTATTTAACACTTTTAAACACTTTTCAAGTTATGCTATTTATTGTTTGTACATAGTTAAATGGTTTCAAGCATTGCTATTTAACACTAATAATTCTATTAAATAATAATAATAACCCCGATTGAAATATCGAACAGTTCTATTTGAGCGATAGATGAGACTTCAACCGGTACAACCACTCCGCTCTGAGTGGACCTGGGAGTAATGGCATTAAAGGGGTACTCTATATCTCCCTAACTCTAAAATGGGAGCATCACCATTTGATGCAGTTTAATATTATACCAGGACACTAAAGAGTTTCAAGTATGGCTATCAAACACTAATAATTCTATATGATATTAATTATTTGTTTATACATAGTTAAATAGTTTCAATTAAAGCAAATAATTAAACTTGTATTTGACTATAGATGGGAATCTAACAGGGCCTACCAATCTGGTTATGGACAGACATGGTAGAAACGTCAATGAAGGGGTACTCCATATTATCCAAAGCTCCATAACTGGAGCCTCACCATCGGACAATTTAGTGTCATATCCTGGACAGAGATACAATCGGGATATATCCAGAGATGCAGTTAGCGTATATGCAGAGATATTGTTGGTGTATTTTACAGCCTCAGCGGACAAAGCGTGATATATTGTAATCTAGCGTTGAGGCAAATATGCATAACTTACGGTAAATAGTAAATAACTTTTATCCTAAAACATAGTGCTTACAGTGATCGTAAAATTTCTTTCAATCCGCAAAGGTTTGCAGTGGATACCACCAAGATATCAACGAAAAGGTCAAACAAATATTTGAATAAAAAGAGGGAATATTTGTTACTGAAACTTCTGACAAAAATAGATGTTAAGCATTTCTTCATCATCATCATCATCTTGTCATGTCATCAGCAGGGATGTCCCTGACCCTCTCTCACCACCCCTCCCTATCGTTCATCGCTACCGGCAGGTCCTCAGGGCTACTCCCCGTATCCTCACATAGCTGCTGTATGTAGGTTCGAGCTAGTCGCCCTGCTTTTGCTCGGCCATGTGAAGGTGTCCATAGGAGTACATCACTTATGAGCTCGTCCCTACTTCTCCAGCAGTGTCCTGCATGTCTGGTTCGTCTGACTTTGATAGTTTTCGTGATGGGTGATAGGTGGCCGTACAGCTGCTGCTTTGTCGGGTGTTGCCTCCAGGACTGGTTCAATATTGCTCGCAGCATTCTTGTGTAGTTGCCGTCAAGCTTTTCTCCATACGTTTAGTTAGCGTCCATGTAGTGCATCCATACAGAAGTATTGACACGACTGCTGCTTGGAAGAAACTGCGTTTTATCTTATCGGTCAGGTCTGACTTCCCTATGACCGATAGCCTACTATTAGCTGTCCATGCCTTTGCTAGTCGCGTGTTGATGTATGTCTCAGTTGATAAGACATTGCTTCCTAGGTAGGTGAACTTGTCCACTAGTTTCAGAGAACTGCCATTTAGTGTGGAGATGTTGCCTCTTTGATTAAGGCACATGTATTCCGTCTTGTTTGCGTTGACATGGAAGCCTATGCCAGCAACAGCTCGTTTCAGACTATGTAGCAGGGTTTTGGCTTGGCCTGGTGTATCTGCAACAAACAGTTCTAATTCAAACAATTCAGTTTAGTGTAAGTACAGAGTTTGTTTACACACAATTAAATATCAAAACAGGTCTATACTAAAGAATTTGGTTTAGTGTAAGTACAGTTTCAATGTCAAAAACAATTCCATTTCAAACATTTCAGTTTAGCATAAGTACGCAGTTTAAATGTAAGTATACAGTTTAATTGTCAAAAACATTTCTATTTCAAGCTATTCAGTTTTGTCAAACATTTCTAATTCAAACAGTTCATTTTAGCATAAATATGCAGTTTAGTTCTATTTAACACATAATAATAGATAGGGCCCTATCAGATGCTACCATTCTAGGCCAAGTGGACCCGGGAGCAATGACAATGAAGGGGTGCTCTGCATTCCGCAAAGTCACATCATCACTGGAACCGCACCATCAGATTGTTTAGTGTCATATCCAGGACACTCGTTGTGGGTGGGGTCTTACCTCTTTGAAGAAATGCAGTCGGTGTATTCTACTGTCTCAGCCGACTGGGCAATTTGAGTCTCCGGCTAGTTTATAGAATGGAGGGAAATATTTGGTGAAAGATTTCTAAAATATCTACATTACTAATTTTTATATCATGAAATATAAATCGTTTTTCGATGATATTTTTGTTAAATTCATTGACTCATCGGATATTCTCGAATTAAATCTCTTCTTATACTCCGCCTTTTTTAAAAATCTTTTTTTAATCTTTTTTTTATTTATGTAGCACTATTTTGTATTGCTTATAATTCTTCAGAATCTAGTATGACTCAATGAGTGGAAAAATGTGAAAATACCAGTTTCGATATAGGGTGTATATATATATATATATATATATATTTATAATAGGAAGGTCCACGAAGAGATTTGTATTTTTTGAATTTATATATTATAAATTTAAAAAATACAAATCTCTTTGGGGTCCTTTCTATTTTAAATATATCCTTATTCTTTCTTTGGACCTACAACAACCATCTTTATATATATATATATATATATATATATATATATATATATATATATATATATATATATATATATATATATATATATATATATATATATTAATCTTTATATCTTATCTATAATTCTGTTGGTATGAAAAAACGCAGATTGTACAATTTGCAAATACTATAAACTGATATGTGGGAAAAAAATTCCGTAATAAAAGAAAAAACGAAAAACACACGTGCTACTTAAAAATAATTAAGTGACGCGTATGTCAAGTCAAAAGAAAAAACACGGACAAAACGTAATAAAGTGTTCAATACATTAGCTAAAGCCGATATTATGAAAATAATTCCTACATAGTCAAGAGCGAGTCTACCTAGGTCTCAACAGGATTGCTCTGGCGAAGAGGGTTAGGATAAAATACATTTTATTGGCTAAAAAGACCTGTGGTGTAATGGTTATCGTCGTAGGAAATGGACACGGCGACACGAGTTCAAATTCTGGACGAGACTGATTGCATTTCACATCGCACTAATACCATTGGGAAAGGTATGAATCTAATTATTCTCCCTCCAGCTATGGGTAAATAGTAGGGTAGACTAGGTTCTTCAGCCTTGGTGAGGCAACTAGTCTATGAGAAGGAAAACTCTGAATTCAAATCTGCCAAACTCCGCTTAAAAATCGACCTTGTGTCATATCCTGCCCAAGCAGAGGGGTTGGGTAAATAGGAAAAAGACCCCCTCACCTATACAAAAATCTTAATTCGACTAAAAAATTCCCTTTTTTTCTTCCCTTTCCTCCTTTTACATTAAACAATTTTTATCAATCCTTTTGTCCTCTAATTAACCAATTTTTCCTATGTCTACAAATATTAAATCCTTCAGACATTTGATTAAGTAATTCCTTTGGTCTATTATACGTAGTATCTATTAGTTAATTTTTCCTCCATACATAGTTGACAATATCTATCCCCGCCCCTTATATTTATTACATCTTTTCACGATTTCCCATTTCAATATAGGATCAATACCAAATTCGTTTTTGACTTCCCATACGTAATTGGACAAAATAGTTTTATCTCTATACATTGCATGTGTAAAGCTACTTTTATGATCATAATATCTTTGTTTGAAAGGGCTTTGCATTAAACCCACATACACTTTTTTATCATTTCTATTTTTACTGTTACTGCTTGGGTTGATTACTTCAGACTTATACATAACACACTTTATTTAACATTTTCCCTTAAGGGGGCAGTTTTCCCTCTTAATGCAGTTACAATTTGGGGGTTCAGTATTTTTATTTCACTTAAGCATTTTTTAGTTGCCTCTGCTAATAACTAATATAATATATATATATATATATATATATATATATATATATATATACATATATATGGGGGGGACTTATATGGGTGTATTTGTGCATATATGTGCGTTTGTGTTTGAGTTTGCGATTGGAAAAACTTGAAAATATTTCTTACTACATTTGGTTTATATTCTGTTTATACTACGCGCGTGCGCGCGCGCGCGCACACACACACACACACATATACATGTATGTATGTATGTATG
>OY757923.1:5266256-5283756 GCA_963585895.1 Sepioteuthis lessoniana | reverse complement strand
TTCTTTCTTTCTTGTTTCTTTTTTATAATCTTTAATCTTTTCTTTCTTTCTTTCTTACTTTCTTTCTTTCTTGTTTCCTTTTTTATTATCTTTCTTTCTTTCTTGTTGTAATATTTCTTTCTTTTTTTTCTTTCTTTCTTTCTTGTTATTATCTTTCTTTCTTTCTCTCTTTCTTTCTTTTTATTATATTTCTTTCTTTCTTTCTTGTTTCTTTTTTTATTATCTTTAATCTTTTCTTTCTTTCTTTCTTACTTTCTTTCTTTCTTGTTTCCTTTTTTATTATCTTTCTTTCTTTCTTTTTATTATATCTCTTTCTTTCTTTCTTTCTTTCTTTCTTTCTTTGTGTTTTTGCCTTTTCTTCATTAAATTATCTACAACCCAAGAGGGAAATTATGAAATTACGAAATGCGCTCGCCGGACATGGAACGAACAATAATTTGCTTCATATTTCTTCCCGGTTATTTGCCTTTTAACAACTGCAGATGGCGCTACAGTGTCGACCAGCCAGTACCCCGTCTAATTGGCCGCCATTTTGGTGCCACGGACTTTTCGAGACTCCCAGGCGGCTTCCGGGAGAATTCTTCTTGCATACCACCCCACCCTATAGTGTTTCACTTCGTTGCTTACATTTCCTATACGAGTGAAGTCAGTGAACTGGCCAAAAGAAATTCTCCACTTTAAGTCTCAAATGAGACTGATTATTTCAAGCGCTTTAGTGCCAAGTCCATATTCTTTTTGCCTATTTAGTTTCACTCAATTGAAGGAACGAAACGAAGTGTAGTTGCTATAAAGGCTTAATCAGTAGCTTCAGTCTTCATTACTGTGATTATTTGATCTTCAACATGAATATTCTTCTTCTTCTTGTATTTTTGTCTCTTAGACATATTATTTCCTATTTCTTCTTCTTCTTTTTCTTCTTCTTCTTTTTCTTCTTCTTCTTCTTCTTCTTGTATTTTTTGTCTCTTTGTCATATATTTCCTATTTCTTCTACTTGTATTTTTGTCTCTTTGAGATTTATATCCTATTTCTTCTTCTTCTTCTTCTTCTTCTTCTTCTTCTTCTTCTTCTTCTTCTTCTTCTTCTTCTACAACTAATAATAATGCTACTTTTTTCTCTCTTTTTCTTGTATATATAAATATTTATTCTTTTAAATTTTGACTCTGTCCTTTGATGAATGCTTTGTATTTTTCTGCTTTGAGATGTTCCCTAATTTTTCTTCTTCTTCTTCTTCTTCTTCTTCTTCTTCTTCTTCTTCTTCTTCTTCTTCTTCTTCTTGTATTTTTGTCTCTTTGTCATATATTTCCTATTTCTTCTACTTGTATTTTTGTCTCATTTTTCTTCGCATTTTCGTTTGTACTCTATTACTTTTCTTTCTCACGTTCATCTTTTTTTTTTTTTTTTTTTTAAAGAATCTTCGAAAGATAAGGTTGATACTAAGTATTAGGGTTTGTTTTTTCTTCAAATTCAGATTTCTCAAAATTTTTATAACACCTCGTTTCATCATATTCAGTGCAGCAACTCTTTCATTTTACTGATGATAATTACTGATCTAAGTTTGTGTGCAAGAATATTTGAAATCATTGAACCAATTCATTTTTAAGAAACTTTAAAAATAAACCTAGTTCATTAATATGATTTTGGCTTTAAAGTTTGTCAGATATGATTTCCCCCAACCTGATAATCTCAAGTTAGAACTAAACACAAAAACGTCGGTGAGTGTGTGTATTTATGGTTGGGCTTGCCTTATATGTTTAATGACGTGTCAACCTCACTTTATTATTTAATCCCAAAGCCATCCTTATTGAAGGACTGTAGTGGTACTATTTAACCTATAACAAAGAAAATAAGGGGATTTATAACTTCTTAAAGTTTGAAAATGAACGAAATAGAGTGACTAGAAAAAAGAATCGCTTACTACGATCCCGCAATCCAGAACTTTAGCCATTACTATATATATATATATATATATATATATATATATATATATATATATATATATATATATGTGTGTGTGTTTGTGGCGTGTGTGTGTACAGATATATACATATATATACTTAAATATGTATAAATATACATAAATACATATATACATATATATATATATTGTTTGTTTGTTTGGGGTTATGACGCGTCAACCTTTGTTGAGTATTTAATGCCAAATCCATTTTTATACAAATGAACAGTTCTTTTTCAAACAACTCAGTTTAGCATAAATGCAAAGTTTAATTGTACAAACATTTCTAATTGAAGCTATTCAGTTTAGTCAGACAGTTCTAATTCAAATAATTCAGTTTAGTATAAGTATAGTTTTGTCAAAACACAGTTAAATGTCAAAACAGTTCTATGTCAAACAATTCAGTTTAGCATTAGTACGCAGTTTATATATCGAAACAATTCTATTTCAAGTCGTTCATTTTAGCATAATTACGCATTTTAGTTCTATTTGACTCATAGATAGGACCCAATCAGGTGCTACCACTCCGGGACAAAGTGGAGCTGGGAGCAATGGCAATGAAAGGGTACTTTGCATTTTCCAAAGCTCCAGCATCACTGTGACCTCACAATCAGATTGTTTAGTCTCATATCCAGGACACTCGTTGGGGACGGGTCTTACCGCTCTGCAGAGGTGCAGTCGATGTATTCTACAGTCCCAACTGACTGAGCAAGGAAATACACACACATACTCACATATATGTAGACATATGTATAGACAGCGACATATATTCATATATATATATATATATATATATATATATACGTAAACATATGCAAGTATATATTCATATTTGTATATTTAAAAACATATATATATATATATATATACATACATATATATTTATATATATTTACAGTCATCCATACATGCACACATATATATATATATATATATATATATATATATATATATATATATATGTGTGTATGCATGTATGTACGTATATGTATATTCTTGCATGTATATATATATATATATATATATAAACATGTATATATGAATACATGTACGTCTACATATATATATATGTATATATATGTATAAATAAGTATACGTATATATTCATGTATAAGTAAAGTTGGCGACCTTTGCCGAGGGTGACCCGATGGACCCGTTTTCAATAGCTTCAATATGGAGGTGTTGGGGAGGGCGCTACTCCATTGCCTAGATTGCTCCAGTTTACCCTTGATCCTCAACTTATAGTGCTGAGTGTTATGCAAGGCGAAATCGAGTACCATTTTTTGGTATGACTTGACATGTGATTAAAAGCCAGCCTCCCAGGCCATTAGCGAACACTCTACTCATTATGCCAATGGCCCGGTTTCTACTGATGCTCGATTCATGCAAGATGGTCGAAAAGCATTCTGAAGCATTCCATACGTTTCTGTGGCAGTTTTTCCAAGTTTAAAACAGAATTTTATTGCATATCGTTCTTCTAAAGTGTCAGATTGCATTTTTGAAATTCACCAGCTGTGTCAATAAGGCGTTAGTAGGGTGTATTCCAGTTGCTGCTATAGCTGTTCATTTGAAGCTGAAATCATAAAAATTGGTCAGTCATCTCATAAGATATATAGCAATAATGTACTGAATTTTCAAGAGTCTAAGACAATTTTAAATGCCCATACCAAAAATGTCTGGAAACTTATCGTAGGCCCCTCGTATATATATATATATATATATATATATATATATATATATATATATATATATATATATATATATATATATATATATATCTCAGTAAGTGTTTGTGTTTTGTGTGTGTACGTGTGCGTATGTGAGGTATATAACTCTTAACAATTTCTCTCCCTTAACATTACTTTTTTTTTCTTTTCCTTTTTCAGTTTAGTGGATCTTCTCACATCTCAGTTTTCTCCTTCCCCTTTCTTCCCATCAAGTTCACCTCTTTTAAGTTTCTGATTATAAAATTTTAAAAAATTCTTGTTTTTCTTGTTTTGTTTTTTTTAATCTGTTCGGTTTTCTCCTCCTTTTTCAGTTTTCATATTTCGCACCCTTTTTTTCATATTGGATTTCATTGTTATTTTTGTTATTCCATTTTCCCCAGTTACTCAATCTTCAATCTTTTTATTTAAACATTTTTTTCTCAGTCTTTTTCTTTTATTGCTAACTGTATCTTTCTTTTCACTCTTCTTCTTCTTCTTCTTCTTCTTCTTCTTCTTCTTCTTCTTCTTCTTCTTCTTCTTCTTCACTCTCATTGTCTCTACTCTCTTTCTCTGTCTGCCCAATCGCCTCGAGCTGTAGTATACGCCAACTACATTTCTGCAGAGGGGATTATTTCCCCTCCCAACGAGTGTTCTGGATATGACAATTATCCATCTGAAAGTGAAGCTCTAGTTCTGGAGCTTTGAGCAATCTTGAGTACCCCTTAATTGCCATTACTCCCAGGTCCACTCTTACCCAGGGTAGTTGTACATCATTTAATCATTTACTTTACTTGAAACCATTTAACTGTGTGCAAACAAAAGATTGATGTTAAATTGAATTTTCAGTGTTAATAATAAATTAGTTCTGTTTCGCCAAAAATATTACCTACAAGCTATACGTTTACAAATCATACTATGTATAAAAAAGATTTGGCATCTAATATCTTACAAGGGTTGATATGACATTATGACAATATAGGATATTCATTAAGGCCATTGGCTTAATGAGTAGAGTGTTCGCCAATGGTCTGGGAGACCAGCGTTCAATCCCAGGTCGAGTTATACCAAAGACTCAAAAAATGGTACTTGATGCCGCCTTGCTTAGCACAGCACTATAAGGTGAGGATCAAGGGTAAACTTGAGCAATCCAGGGAATGGAGTGGCGCCCTCCCCTACACCTCGGTGTAGTAGCTATTGAAAAGGGAACCTTCGGGTCACCCTCGACTAAGGTAGCCAAATCGAACAAAAAGCGATACAATTTCCATATATATATATATATATATATATATTGTGTATATGTTATTGTTACTTCATTGTGTTTCAATAAATAGCTGTTTATTGTTAACGGAGAATTTTTCTTGTCTTCAAGTTGCGAACACCCAGGCAACTTGTTCCACCAAACCACCCTCACTGTCAGAAAAAGTTCTGGATAGATTGTGTCATCTCCCATCTGAGGATCTTTCAGAAACAACGAGGGCATAGAGGGAGTTAATTAACCAACTAACCAGAAACACGTGTGGTAGTCACGGAACTAATGTCACAATCGAGTACCGTGACTAGCATAGGACCACACCATAAAACATAACAAACTTACCCTATTCTGTCTTTTTTTTAGTGTTAGATTTTTTAAAGAATTTTTTATTCATTTTCCTTTCTATTTCTCTATTTTTTTCTTATCATTTCTTCTTTTTTTTCCATGTCCTCCTGCTGCTCTTTTCATTTTTAACGCGCCCTTTTTCTTCCTTTTTAATCTTAGTCTCTTTCTTTTAGTCTTTTACCTTGTTTTTTTTAACTCCCTTTTTTCTTTCGCACCGTCTGCCTGGGCTGTAAAATACGCCGACTGTATCTCTGCTGACGAGGAAGACACACTTCCAATGAGGTTACCTGTTGACCGTGGGTTGCGACTCATAATACTTGAGGACGAAATCCTAGGGATGAGTAGTCGGTGACCCGGCAAACAAAGTGTTATGTGACCTACAATACTCCAATTTGGTCCTTATTGTGCAAGTCGGGCAGTCGAAGTGGTTCGATCCGATCACTCGACTGGTCATGTCAACCCCTAGCATCTATATGACTATCCCTACTGTATTCTTCAAATTTCTCTTGTGGCAAACAAGCACCCAACCCTATTTTATCTTAAAGGTGTAAGAAGTCGGTGGCTGAGTGTCAATTACATTGAGAAAAACAACACTTTATGTGTCCTCTGCATGACACTAAACTGCATCTGATGGTGCGGTTTCTATCCTGGAGTTCAGGGAATGTGGGGTACTCTTTCATTGCCATTACTTTCTGGTGCAATCTGACCCAAAGTGTTGTACCTGCTAGTGTCCCATCGATAGGTCAAATAGAATGGTTCAAGCTTTTATTAGGGGCTATTATTAAGAGTTATTTCAAACCTTATAGCTGGATGCAAAATGTTTGTTTCAGATTTGAAACATTGATAAAGAGTATTACCAAAGTTAAATAATGATTGAAACCATTTGTGTGTTAACAAATGATTATTAGCAAATAGAATTCTTAGTGTTTGATGGGAATACTTGAAACCATTTAACTGTGGGAAAGCAAATGAAATCTAACTTGTTTACAAATAAAGTTATCTACAAACTATTCGCCCACACACACGCACACACACATATATAAACAATTTTGATGGAGTATCGTGGTTTGTTTCTTTTTTTAAATCATCAAGTAAAGATGTTCGAGTCTTCTCTCTAGACTTCTTACATCTTGATCAAGTTGGTAAAGAAAGTAATCTATATTTGCCCAAGCGCTTTCGACCATTTCACTAGTCATCTTCGTGGGTCGTGTTTAATCGTTTGTTGCAGTGAATTTTATATCTATTCTGAGTGGCGTTTTTTTTAATTATACGAGGATCATTAAATAAGTTCCCCGACTTTTTCCTGTGGGCACTTATATTGATAGGACACACATGATGCTCTAGTCCTCTTCCAAGTAATCTCCTCCGGCTGCAATCCACTTGTACGTTCCAACAACTTCTCGAAGGCCCCATAGAGGTCCTCTTGTGTGAGCGTGTCTATGTCCTTCGTCACAGCCTCTTTCATCTCCTCAATTGTCTCATAACGACAGCCTCTGAGCTTAGGGAATAACCAAAAGTCGCAGGGAGCAAGGTCTCGACTATAGAGAGGCTGAGGAAGTGTCTTGATGCCCATCTTGCTCAAATAGTCTGTGACAAGGATGCAGTTGTGGAGTGGTGCATTGTCCTGGTGTAAATGCCACTGACCCGATTTGAAGAGTGCTGGCCTCTTCCCTAGGAATCTCTTCCTGAACTCCCTTAAAACCTCAATATAGTAACCCTAACCCTAGCCCTTTGTCTAATCAATTCTGATGTATTGACTTCCTTACTCCTCCCACACCTCTCATCATCCCTCACCGACTCACTGCCTTCCTTGAATCTCTTATGCTACTCAAAAACTGACGCTCGATTCATGCAAGATGGTCGAAAAGCAGTCTGAAGCATTTCGTACGTTTCTGCGGAATTTTTTCCAAGTTTAAAACGGAATTTTATTGTATACCGTTCTTCTAAAGTGTCGCCACGTCCAGATTGCATATTTGAAATTCACCAGCAGTGACAATCAGGCTTTAGTAGGGTGTATTCCAATTGCTGCTGTAGCTGTTTATTTGAACTTGAAATCCTAAAAATTGGTCAGTCATCTCATAAGATGTATACAAATAACATACTGATTTTTTAAGAGTCTACAACAATTTTAAATGCCTGTAAACAAACGTCTGGAAACTTATTGAAAACACCACTTATTTATAAATTATTGATAGGGTTGGTTCATTCTCTTAGGATGGGTGGTTAGTTACTGAATATGTTTAACATGTTTATACGATCTAACACGACCCCCGAAGATGACAATTGAAATGGTCGAAAGCGCTTCCTTCTTTACCAACTTAACTCAGAAGTAAGAAGACAAGTGAAAAGACTTGAATGTTTTCACTTGAAGTTAAAAAAAAACAATCTGCGGTACTCAATCAAGCCTTTTTTGATAATGATTTGCTGCCGGAGTGTACAATATATATATATATATGAATATAAATTATCATGACTAATAAACCCAGCAAACACCCACATGTGACATACGGAACACACGAACTGCGGTTTCGATCTTATTGGGTCTCATCAGCAGTGCATACTAGGTCTTTACACCTAGAGATCGAACCAACAACCCAAGAATGCAGAAACCGAACTTCTACCAATGGGCCACTGCTGATGAGACCTAATAAGGTTGAAACAGCTGTTCCCTGTTCCGAATGTCGCATGTGAGTGCTGGATTTTCTAGTCATGGTAATTTGATTAATATAATATCAATTCCTCTATTTATATATTACACACACACACACACACACACATATATATATATATATATATATATATATATATATATATATATATATATATATATATATTTCGTCCTCAAATCTCAAAATCTGTTTTATATATATATATATATATATATATATATATATATATATATATATATATAAACAGGTTTTGACATTAAATAACCCACAAGGGTTGATATGTCATAAGACAGCAATCAATCAACCACCCAACCATCCAACTTTTTTTCATCTTCCTTTTCTCTTCCTATATGCCTTTTCCCTTCCTACATGCGTTTTCTTATTGTACATCAATTTCTCCAAAAACTCAGTATTGATTTATTCTTCGATTCCAGCCATTTTGATTGGAATACAACCTGTATAAGAGTTTAATCAATGAGTTAAAGAACCAAAAAAATGAAAAAAATGAAGAACACAGGAGGAGCCACGAAGGCCGAATGAAAATAAACTCATTCATTGTTGACCTACAAATTTTCTTCTTTGTTGGTTTGTTTCGTTTTTTTTTTTTTTTTTTCTTCTTTTTTTTAAAAAAAGCATTCTTTCTTTTCGCAAACTTTTAGGAAATATTTCTGATAATTTCTTCGGCTGTCTTCAATAATTTTTAGTTTTCGTTTTGTGCTTTTTAAGGATTTTAGATAGTTGTTTTATCCTAAGGATCGGAAGAAAATATACCTATTATAGCTCAGATTAAAAGTACCGTTTGGGTAACTTAAAGCCGAAACTTTTTTGACCATATTTGTTCGATGCAAGTACGAGGATCATTAAATAAGTTTCCAGACTTTTTTCCTGTGGGCACTTTTATTGATAGCACACACATGAAACTCTATTCCCCTTCCAAGTAATCTCCTCCGGCTGCAATACACTTGTTGGACCGTTCCAACAACTTCTGGAATACCCCATGGAAGTCGTCTTGTGTGAGCATGTCAATGACCTTCGTCACAGCCTCTTTCATCTCCTCAATTGTCTCATAACGACAGCCTCTGAGCTTAGGGAATAACCAAAAGTCACAGGGACCAAGGTCTCAACTATAGAGAGGCTGAGGAAGTGTCTTGATGCCCATCTTGCTCATATAGTCTGTGACAAGGATGGAGTTGTGGGTTGGTGCATTGTCCTGGTGTAAATGCCACTGACCCGATTTGAAGAGTGCTGGCCTCTTCCCTAGGAATCTCTTCCTGAACTCCCTTAAAACCTCAATATAGTAACCCTAACCCTAGCCCTTTGTCTAATCAATTCTGATGTATTGACTTCCTTACTCCTCCCACACCTCTCATCATCCCTCACCGACTCCCTGCCTTCCTTGAATCTCTTATGCCGCTCAAAAACTGATACTCGATTCATGCAACATGGTCGAAAAGTAGTCTGAAATATTCCATACGTTTCAGTGACATTTTTTCCAAGTTTAAAACGGAATTTTATTGCATATCGTTCTTCTAAAGTCTCGTCACGTCCAGATGGCATATTTGAAATTCACCAGCAGTGACAATCAGGCTTAGGTAGGGTGTATTCCAATTGCTGCTGTAGTTGTTCATTTGAACCTGAAATCCTAAGAATTGGTCCATCATCTGATAAGATGTATAGCTATAATATACAGAAGCTTCAAGAGTCTACGCCAATTTTAAATGCCTGTGCAAAAAAAGTCTGGAAACTTATTGAAGCACCGCCCACACACACACACACACACACACACACACACACACACACACATATATATATATATATATATATATATATATATATATATATAATAGACCGGCCCTTTCTTTACTTGTAGAGAGTGTGTGCTCTTTTGGATTTACTGTTTCAATAGTGGGGAGTTTATAACCGCCCCTCTATTAAAAGAAAAAATTGAAAATTAGATTGATATATTTTGGAAGAGATCTGGCGTCACTAAAATACAAATGATTCGACTACGAAAACTAAACAAATAAATAAATTAGAATCAATATTAAACAAAATTTACGTAAAGCGTCCAAAAACTTCATCTTAAAATCTTCTTCGTTGAAGAGAGACAAATTTCAACCAAATCTACCGGGCTCTTGAGTTAATGAGTAGAGTGTTCGCCAATGGTCCGGGAGACTGGGGCTCAATCCCAGGTCGAGTCATACCAAAGACTCAAAAAATGGCACTTGATGCCTCCTTGCGTAACACTCAACATTAGAAATTAAGGATCAAGGGTAAAGTGGAGCAATCCAGGAAATGGAGTAGCGCCGTCCTCAACACCTTAGCTATTGAAAAGGGAGCCTTCGGGTTACCCTCGACTAAGGTCGCCAACTTTACTACTTATTTATATCTAAGTCTAACAAGACAAGGGGGTCACTTTTTGTAAAGTAAGGACGATCTTATAAGCGTCGTTCTCTTATGCACTCCCACACAGAGACGTGTTGGCCGACCAGTAAGGCTACACGCTGTGTCTTCAATGTGGACACAGTATGCAACCTAGAAGACCTTTCAAGAGCAATAGATGATAGGGACGGATAGTGAGAGAGTGTCAGAGGATGTCTGTGCTGGCAGTGCGATTTGATTGTGATGATAATATCTACTTTTGTAGTTTGTTTAAAAAAAGAGTTTTCAAACGTGAAAGAAAAGAAAAGAAAAGAAAGAAAAACTCTAAAAACAAAAGAAAACAAACAAAACAAAGCAAAAACAACAGAGGAAATGTGGAGGAGAAAGACAGGAAAGTGAAAGTATCGGACGAAAATCAAAGAGACAAAAAAAAAAAAAAATTCCTAAATTTCGAAATAAAAAATAAAGAAATAAAGAAATAAATAAAAAAGATGAATGGAAAAAAAAGTTAAATAAATAAATAAAAAAAGTTAAATAAATAAAAACTAAAAACGAGACAACAATAAGAAAAAGTAAATATAAAAAAAAGAAAAAAATGAATCGATGTGCGACCAAGTCATGTTGAAATACCGGTTTTCATTAGATCTACGAAGTTAAGCAGTATTGAACCTGTTCAGCTCCTAGATGGGGGACAACTTTTCATCAGTAGGTCCACAGGTCATCTAGTATATCTAGCAAAGGGGTTTGATTTCCGTCAGATAAGTTTAGAGAAAAATTGAATGCGTGTCTGTGAATGGAATAATGATACTACCAAATCTATGTTGACTAATATCCTCATAAGTTTTGTGAACGGGAAGAAACAAGAGTCAAATTTGATACTGAAATTGGAGAAGAAGAAGAAGAAAAAAGAGAGAACGAAGTCTTGAAAGGCAAATTTCATTTAGGCGTTGGTTCCTTCCTTCTTTGGAATTGGTTTACGATTGCTGCACAATTCCAGACAAGAATTAAAAAACGTTTGTTTTTGGCGCCGCATTTGTTCAAGTTGAGTCTCTGAAGGTTCTGCTTGAGGCTTTCTCCATTTCCCGTTTCACTCACTCCTAGAAAAACAATCCATCAAGACCCTCGCCGACATTCTTTAGTCTAAAATAATTCTTACCTAATTTTCTTAAACTAATAATTTTCAAAGACGATACAATTGAATTTGCAGTTGTTATGCCCAAAAGAGTCATATAACAAAAACAATCCTACATATAATAGCACTTTTACTTTCATGCTTGCTTTAATTGCAGACCACTGACAAACTATTTCTTTCTGATTGTCAATGTAATTTAATAGTATAATTATTTGCTGTGATTTCTACTGTAGAATCAGAAGAATACTTTTATATCACACACACACATACACCACCCCACTCATACACCACCCCATACTCAATGGCGTAGAAAATGGACTCGTCAATCTAAGTTCGAAACCTGGATGAGTCTGCTTGCGCTTCACTTTGCGCAAATGAACCCACCCGTACTCTCTATCTCACTTCATCTATGGCAAAATAGTAAGGCAGAGTGGACTCTTTTGTCACAACATTGCAACCTATCTTGGAGAAGGAGAAAACTCAATTCGAATTTGCCGTATTCTGCAGTAAAGAAAAAAATAAGCTGACCTTCTGTCGCATCTTGCCAGTCATGGAAAACGTTGGGTGAATATATACGAGATGTTTCCTATGAAATTTCGCTGAATACATGCATTCACGATATAACACTATATAAGCTTTCTTCCTTGTTATTTCTTCGTTGTTGATTTTGTAAAATAGTCATTATTGCCTGCAAACATTGCTTTTCTTCCCTTTTCTTATCTAAAGCAGATTTTATTCCTAGGTAGTTATGATCCATTGGGAACTGTGCAAGAAATTGAAATCTGACCCTACGAACAAATAGCATATGAACAACCCAGAATCTGTACTCGAGAATGAGACGCACAAACCTCTCTGGGATTTTGAGATACAAACGGATCACCTAATCTCGGCCAGACGACTAGACCTAAAAAATAATCAACAAAAATTTGAGAACTAGTAGAATTGTGGAATTTGCTGCCCCAGCTGACTACAGAGTAAAATTGAAACAAAGTGAAAAGAAGAATGAGTACATGGACCTTGCTAGGGAATTGAAAAACTGTGGAATATGACACTGACGGTTATACCACTTGTAACAGGTGCACTTGGTACAAGCACCAGTGGATTTGTAAAAAGACAAGAAGACTTAAAAATAAGAGGATGAGTGTAAACCATCCAAACTATAGCATTGTTGAGATCAGATAGGATACTGAGAAGAGTCCTGGAGACTTAGGGAGACTTGTTGTCACTCAAACTCCAGTGAAAGACCATCAGCTAACGCTGATGTGGAATAGAGAGATACAGTGATACCACTTGCAACTGGTGCACTCAGAACGATCCCCAAAGGTTTGGTAAAGGGGCTGGAAGAACTGGAAATCGCTGGAAGAGTAGAGACCTTCCAAACTAGAGTTTTACTGAGATTGGTCAAAATACAAAGAAGAGTTTGAGAAACCTGAGGAGACCTGCTGTTATTTAGATTCCCATGAAAGAGCACCAGCTAACGCTGGGGAGAAAAACTCACAAGAAATAATAATAATAATAATAATAATAATAATAATAATAATAGGGAAACCTTTAGAGAGAAACTGAATCTCTTCTAATAACAACACTCAACAATCATGAGGACAAATTATATTAAAGCCAAAATCGATAATTTGCAACATAATAGCAAGTGGAGATAATATGTTGACAGAGAGGAAACAATTAATCATATAATAAGCGAATGCAGTAGGCTTGCGCAAAAAGAGTATTAGACTTGAGCCAACTGGATGGGGAAAATGACCCCCTGGGAACTGTGCAAGTATTTCAAATTTGACTGTTCTACCAAATGGTTTATGTTCAACCCAGAATCTATACAGGAGAATGAGATGCATAAAATTCTCTAGGATTTTAAAATACAGACAGATCACCTAACCTCGGCAAGAAGACTAGACCTTGGCATAATTACCAAAGAAAAAAAAAAAAAAAAAAAAAAAAGAGAGAACTTGGTGTATAGTGGAGATTGCCATTCTAGCAAACCAAACAGGGAAAATCAAAGAAAACGAAAAGAAAGACAAGTACTTGGACCGTACTGAAAAGCTGTGAAACATAAAAGTGACGGTGATATCAATTGTAATTGGCGCACGTGGAATGATCCCCAAATATTTGGAAAGGGGGCTGTAAAAGATGAAAATTGGAGGGCGAATCAAGACTATACAAAGTACGGTAATGTTTAAGATCGGCCAGAATGCTAAAAAGAGTCCCGATGACCTGATAAATCTTGCAAGTGCTCAGACTCCAATGAAAGACCATCGGCCAAAGCTGGTATGAAAAAACTGCAAGAAATAAAATAATAATAACCTAAGATTTTGAGATAAAAACGAATCTTCTAATCCCCAGCCAGAAAACCAAACCTAAATATAATCAACTAGGAGTAAAAATGTCAACAACTGGAGTTCCAGTAGGTAAAAGAAAAAGAACAAAACAAGAAAAAAAAACACATAAAAAACAAAAGTAAGTAAAATTGGCAATTGTTGTCGAGGGCGACCAGAAAGCTCCCATTTCTATAACTACTACACCGAGGTGTAGGGGGGCGCTACTCCTTTCCCAGGATTGCTCCACTTTACCCTTGATACGTACCTTATATTGCTGAGTGTTAAGCAAGGAGGTATTGAGTACCATTTTTAAAGTTTTTGGTATGACACGACCTGGGATTGAACACCAGTCTTCCGGACCATTGGCGAACACTCTACTCGCTAGGCCAATGAGCCGGTTTAAAAAAAACAAAAAGTAAAACAAAAAAAAAAACAAAAAGTAAAACAAAAAAAAACTAGATAAACATCAGGACCTTGCTAAAGAGATGAAACGTTAGAGGAACATGAAGATTGCAGTAATACCAGTAATACCCATAATTGGAGCACCAAGACCAAGAAAATTGGCCAGGGGATAAAAAATTTAAAGAAGAATTGAGACTGTTCGGACTACAGCACAGAGATCAGAGAAACTCATTTCTTATAATTGGAATGAAAAAAAACGTCGAGGAGATAACAATAATAATGATAATAATAATTATTATTATTATAGCAAAGAACGCAAGTATCAGCTGGACAGTAATAGCAATAAAACAAAAATGGGAAGAAAAGCAATTGTATGGACATTTAAAGCAACAACACAGCAAAATCTTCCACGAGAAGGCTAAAATATGGGTAAGAAAAAGAAACCTTAAAATGTAACGTTACCGCCCTTGCACCCCCCCCACACACGTTATCTTTCTTCTAACCATTCACTTCTTGGCCGGTCGGTGATCAACTAGTGGTCCGAGGGGGGTAACGCACATTTCTTGCCACAACAAGAATACGATCGGGGGGACAGGAGAAAATAAAACAAACACGGACAATGCTTGGGGTTAACTCAGAGCAGAAGGAGAGTATGCAACATTACATGCATGTGCAGACTAACGCTAGCGTGGGTTACTAGCGAAAATTTCACTAAGCTACTGGAATGTCGACATCTCTTGACTCGATCTTCTTCGCTGGACCCTATCTTCTCTGCTACTGTCTCCGGAGTCGACCGCATCTGTCCGTGGTTCCACGCCAACTGCCTGTCAGCTCCTTTCTCCAACCAACTCTCTTTCGCGTCCCCTTACCACTTCCGGATACAGCGAGATTTCAGGTCCAAAAATCCTTTGTCTGGTTTCGCGCCAAAACAGACAAAGGAATCGTCTGCTTGGTGGGCCACCCATATAGTGTTACAAAAAGAGACACTGAATCTCTTCAAATAACAACATAAAACAACGCCATAAGGACCGACTATGTTAAAGTAAAAATAGACAAGACACCACAAAATAGTAAATGTAGGTTATGTGGTAATAAATTGCCTTGGTTTGGTTTTTTTATGGCACATCAACCCTTGTAGGTCATTAATGCCAAATCCATTTATAAATATATGTAAACAGTTCTATTTCAAATAATTCAGTTTAACAAAAGCACACACTTTCAATGTTAAAACGGTTTTATTTCAAACAATTCAGTGTAGAATAAGAACAGTTTTTTGTTTACACACAATTAAATGTTAAAACAGTTCTATTTCAAACAATTCAGTTTGGCATAAGTACACAGTTTAGTTCTATTTGACCCATAGATTTCAAACAATTCAGTTTAGCGTAAGTACGCAATTAAAATATCAAAACAGTTCTATTTCAAGTAGTTCAGTTTAGCTTAATTACGCATTTTAGTTCTATTTGACTAATAGATAGGACCCAATCAGGTGCTACCACTCCGGGCCAAAGTGCAGCCGGGGGCGATGGCCATGAAAGGGTACTTAGCATTTTTCAAAGTTCCCGTATTACTGTGATCTCAACATCAGATTGTTTAGTGTCATAACCTGGACACTCGTTGGGGGAGTCTTACCCCTCTGCAGAGATGCAGTCGGTATATTCCACAGCCCAAGCCTACTTGGCAATGAGGTGATAGAGACGAAACGATCAATCATATTATAAGCGAATGCTGTAAATTAGCACAGAAAGAGTATAAAACTTGACATGACTGGTATATGCACAGCTCAGAAACCGTCCCGGAGAATGAAACACACATAGTTTTTTGGGATTTTCAGATACAAACAGTTCACCTTATTTCGGACAGACGACCAGACCTAGTGATAGTTAAAGAAAAAAAAAAGCAAAACACAAAAAAAACAGCTGAAGAGAGATGTTTACCGTCCTAAATGACCTCAGAGTAAAATTAAAAGAAAGCGAATAGATAAATACCAAGACCTTGCTAGAGAACTAAAAAAACTATGGGTCATGAAGGTGATACAAATTGTAACAATCTCTAAAGGATTGGTAAATGACTTGGAAGGCTTGGAAATAAGAGGAAAATGGAGACTATCCAGACTACAGTATTATTAAGAACGGCCCGAATACTCAGAAGAGTCCTGGAGGTTTGAAGGTGTGAAAAACTCCCAAGAGTAAAATAATAATGTTATTGTTAAAATATAAACGAAAAGGTTTGGTTTGGTTGTTTAATGGCATATCAACCTTTGTAGGTTATTTAATGCCAAAGCCATTCTCCTAGAAGAACAATAGTGGTACTGTTTAACCCATAGCTGGGAGGATAAGGGGGTTCATACTTTCCCAAGGGTATTTGTCCAAAAGTGAACGTAATAGCGTGACTGGATTTCGAACTCACTTCCTACGATTCCGCTGTCCATCGCTTTGATCATTACACCACAAGGACACCCTCCAAACGAAAAGGGACATGGGGGATAATTTGCCATATATATATATATATATATATATATATACATATATGTATATACGAATTGATATATTTTTCTCCTCGAGAACTAATATGAATATTCAGGAATTATATATATATATATATATATATGTGTGTGTGTGTGTGTGTGTATGTGTTTGTGTGTGTGCACATATATGCAGATATATGATTCCTTTCTCTTTGTGGATATGTGTGTGTGCGTGTCTGTGTATGAGAGAGAAAGAAAGAGAGAGAAAGAAAATATAAGAGAGAGGGAGAGAAAGAGATAGAGGAAGAGAGAGAGAGAGTGTGTGTGTGTGTGTGTGTGTGTGTGTGTGTGTGTGTGCGCACGTGTATTTTTAGAATCAATTTAAGTTTTTAAGGGTTTTAGGGGAAAGTGGGAAGTCTTTTGTTTGAAGCCGCCAACTCTGAAAAAGGTTTTACGAGCTGAGCCACGACTTCTAGTTTTATATTAAACTTTCTTGCTTTTTCAACTTTTTTCAATTAAGATTTATTTTGTTAAAAATATTTCTTCTATCTCCCCGACGTTCTTAAACTTTACGTGAGTGGTTGTGCGGGTGAGTGGGTGAAAAAGATTGATAGATAGAGAGAGAGAGAGAGAGAAACTCTGTATGTATATGTTGGGCTTTTGTAAATAACATGCTTATATAAACAATTTGTGAGTTATTTATGCAGTTGGAAAATATAATCAGCTCAAGAAACATTAACTGAAGGAATCCAAGGCAAAGAGACGTGCCAATTACAAGATGGAATAATGCTATTGTTGTGATCAGAACGATTCGGCTTATTGTGAGAGAAATAAAAGCAACTGATATCAAGCCGAGTTCAA
>OY757923.1:5238756-5258756 GCA_963585895.1 Sepioteuthis lessoniana | reverse complement strand
AAAATGGATTTGGCGTTAAATAACCTACAAAGGTTGATATGCCATAAAACCCAACAAACCAAACCAATCAAACACTTGCTTTTCAGTTTTACTCAATTAAAATTATAGATTCTCATTTAAAGATTTTCTACTTAATATGACATTTTAAACATTAAAAGTTATTTTTAAACTTCAAAATATTTCAAACAATACCGAAGGTTTTATTATCGGATTAAACATTAAAAAATGTTGGGTTTTTTTTCATAAACGTGAACACTCACTTAAATCAGCCCTAAAATAAATAAAAAAAAACAACACTTGAAACACTTCCTGATGATGGTCTATGGTCCAAATAATCGGAATTAAAAACAAATTTATAAAACATTAATCAGTTTTTCTGTCGATTTTTTGTTTACATACGCAACCCCCACCTCGATACTGCTATATGGGTGCACTACATGGACTCTAACAAAACGGCTGGAGAAGAAGCTAGACGGCAATTACACAAGAATGCTGCGAGCAATCTTGAACAAGTCCTGGCGGCAACACCCCACAGGACACCAACTGTACGGCCACCTGCCTCCTATCACGAAAACTATTCAAGTTAGACGAACCAGACATGCAGGACACTGCTGGAGAAGCAGGGACGAACTCGTAAGAGATTTACTCTTGTGGACCCCCACACATGGCCGAGCAAAAGCAGGACGACCAGCACGAACATACATTCAGCAGCTATGTGAGGATACAGGATGTTGTCCTGAAGACCTACCTAGGGCGATGAACGATAGGGAGGAGTGGCAAGAGAGGGTCAGGGATATCCGTACTACCAGCACGACATGATGATGATTATGATATATATATATATATATATATATATATATATATATATATATATATAAGTCGTGCACGAAGTTACTGACTCTTTCTTTCTCATCATTTATTTTTATTGTCAATCACCTCTAGCAGGTCCTCTAGACTGCATCACGCATCCGCACAAAACTGATGTATATAAGCGTTTGCTAGATTGACTATATAAATATATATATATATATGTGTGTGTGTGTGTGTGTGTGTGTTATACATACATTAATTTGTTTTCATCTATCTATCTATCTATCTATCTATCTTAATCTGTTCTTATCTAGCCGTCTATCCATCTTGCATACGAAGCTGCATCATTAAATCCAAAGTTTGACTGGCTGAATTTTCATGTAAAATTTTCATTGTTTCATTTTTGATCTAGCTGATAAATAATCACCACTGAATTAAGTGCTTTCAAAAGAGAGGATATTATGTACAAAATCTTTTGTGTGTAAAATTAATTGCCTTTTTCACGATTAATAAACTATTTCACAAACACACAATAGATAGATAGATAGATAGATAGATGAGAACAGATAAAGCTAGATATTAGAAGAAAATATACAAATCAATGGAAAGCAGAATGGAATATTCATAAGATTTCTAAAAGAAAAAGAAAACACACACACACACACACACACACACACACAAAAATAACTCTATAAACAAAGTGGCAAAAAATATGAAGAAAAAAACCCTTAAATAAATGGAACACCAAATATTTTTAAAAGCACAAAAATAAACCAAAACTAAATCTGTAAAAAAGAAAAGAAAAAAAAAAGAAAAAAGAAAGATGTCACTGCCTGGCACACAGGGCGGGAGGAAAGAGTGGCCAACAGCCAAAGACATTTCGCCTGCCCCCAACATGGTGATCAAGACCCCCAGTTTCAGAAGCAGCAATGGCAGAGGCAGCAAGGGAGATAAATGTGGTTCGGCTTATGATAGAATCCTAATCTTCTTAGTTGGCATCCACCAACCACAGAAAACCTCCACCCAGACGCCGCATCGCCATTATTCGATCATGGCGTTGAAGTTACGTCAGGGACAGAATACGGTCGTCTATACCAGCGCTGGTGAGGGTGGATCGGGTGGAGGTGGTGGAGATAGTTTTGTAGGCGAGGTTGGAAGGGTTGAGCTTTCGATGTCCGGCGTCGGCGTCAGCGGCGCTCGGACGTGATTAATGTGAGTGGTGGGTAGAGGTAGGGTGAGAGGGGAATAGTTTGGGCGGATTTTGACGTGGCCAGCGCCTCCGATATTGGGGCAGTCAACATGATTACCATTCAGAAAGTGTTGGTCTTGGAATGATCGGAAACATAAGCCGGGTTGAGTTCGGAAGGGGCCGTGACAAGGACGTTTATGAGGGTTGGGGGATGTGAAGATGAAATTGTTGGCGGAGAGAGAGAGAGTGTGTGTTATGAGCAAGACAGGAAGAGAAAGGTTAGGGGTAACTGCTGCATGGATTGTATCGGGAAAAAAAGAATCATTACTTTGAGGATGCTCTGAAATTAGGAAAAGATAGAATATGAATGAGTATATATATATATATATATATATATACACACACACTTACACAGGGCGTGCAATGGATAAATTATCGCCATTTCAAATTGTTAATTTCGTGTATGCGCTTTCTTTGTATAAGGTTTTGTCTACTGAAGAGAAAACTAGAATCAGTTGGGTACTGTCAATGAAGAAAGCCACACCATGACGCAATTCACTCCTCCATAAATTAGTAAACGAAACGTTGTACAGCGTGGCATTCGCCACGGAAGCTCCAATACGAAGATTTTACAGTGTTTGGGTGTCAATCTGTGAACAGTGCTGAGGATTTGAAAAAAAGAGTTAGATGAGTCCAATGGTGATTACGAAGGTACATCAGCTTGGAAACCTCACTTCGATAATTCTGATGAGAAAGAACTGAATTTGTTTGGAAGATTCAGGCCATAATTTACAATGATCCTAACAAGTCAATCAGGCCCATAGCCAGGAACATTAGGGATCTGTGTTTCTAATCAGGTAGGTAGTACATGATGATATTTAGTATTTCTCATACAAGATGAGAAAGGTCCAATTATTTTTTTTCATCATAGACCATGAAGACCGAGAGGAAAGAACTCGTTGCAAAGGTTTTCAACAAACGCAAGCATCTCCTCCAACCGAACATATTTTGCTTTTTCTTAGATGAGAAAACATTTAACTAGGATCAAATGGTGAACAGGCACAGCAACCATTGGCCCTGCTCTGTTCCCACAAGATATACCGATATTGATGAAAAGCAAACACTCAGTCCACATTCTAGTGTTTGAGGTTGGCTCGTCCATACTTCTTCGGTTGTACCCTGCATATCTGATTCATCTTACTTCAACGGTTTGAGAGATAAGTGGCAGGTGGCCGTAAAGCTGCTGTTTTGAGGGGTATTGCTTCCAGGATTTATTTGAGACAGCAATCAAAATTCTTGTGTTGTTCCCATCTAGATTTTTATTATGCGTTTTGTAAGTGTCCATATATATATATATATATATATATATAATTTATAATAATGTCAACGGTGCTTCGTTACTGTCAGTTTCTTGCGTTTCTAATTATCAGACCAAAGCTCTGTGTCAACGCTATTCCAACTTATATATATATATATATATATATATATATATATATATATATATATATATATATGTACTCTATCCCTGATATTGGGCTCTCTTTTTTCATAAATATACCAAACCCACCCCAAAATATATACATATATAACTAGCACTCTGTGAGCAGAATACGACAAAAGGTCAATTTTTTAAGCGGAGTTTAACAGATTGGAATTCAGAATTTTCCTTTTCCAAGACCGGTTGTTCTACCAAGGTTAAAGAGCCAAGTCTGCCCTACTATTTGCCCATAGCTGGATGGAGAATAGTTGGATTCATACGCATCCCAAAGTCATTATCTTTATGTGAAATGCAAACAGTCTCGATCAGGAATTAAACTCTGTACATCGATTTCCAACGACGATAACCACTGCCCCACGAGCACCTATCCCCCCTCTCTCTCTTCCTTTATATATATTATATATATATATATATATATATATATATTCAACAGAAGAGAATGAACAATAATTTACAAAGTGTTTGATGAATAAAAAGTGTTCAAATGTTGGTCTGCGTAGAAGTGTATTGGAATATATATATATAGTTAATATTATATATATATATATATATATATATATATATATATATATATATATATATAATATTATGTAGGAATAAAGATCTTTTCACTTTGATTATATAATCATCAGATAAAACTTTATCCATAAAAATTCCATCTTACGTTGCCTTTTATTTATTTTTTTTTTGAAGACATGAAACAATTATTCATGAGGCGAAAGTAAAATAGCGAAATCCTAACTACTTTCAGTTTATGTATATATACGTGTGTGTGAGAGAGAGAGAGAGAGAGAGAGAGAGAGAGAGAGAGAGAAAGGCAGAGAGTGAGAGAAAGAGAGAGAGAGAGAGAGAAAGGCAGAGAGTGAGAGAAAGAGAGAGAGAGAAAGAAAGGCAGAGAGTGAGAGAAAGAGAGAGAGAGAGAAAGGCAGAGAGTGAGAGAAAGAGAGAGAGAGAGAGAAAGGCAGAGAGTGAGAGAGAGAGAGAGAGAGAGAGAGAAAGGCAGAAAGTGAGAGAAAGAGAGAGAGAGAGAGAGAGAGAAAGGCAGAGAGTGAGAGAAAGAGAGAGAGAGAGAGAGAGAAAGGCAGAGAGTGAGAGAAAGAGAGAGAGAGAGAGAAAGGCAGAGAGTGAGAGAGAGAGAAAGGCAGAGAGTGAGAGAAAGAGAGAGAGAGAGAGAAGCAGAAAGAAAGAGATAGAGACAGTTGTCAAGATATCTAGACCTCTTCTAAATGAGTCAGAGCCAATTACCAGAACAATTTGATCTGCAAGTTTTGGTGAAACACAGGGCTGTGCAAGTGTGATACATTTTCTACTTACCAGATCCAGCAATGTGCGAATTTTTCTTGTTTTCTAAACTCCAAATTCAAATCAAATCAAAGGAACACGACAGCGTAGATTCACATCAGAAGTCTAGTTTCAGTGGTGCCCCGACCAATGAAAACCTCGTTGGAATAAATGAGCTGAATGCCAAGGGACATGAAGAAAGTGAACGTTTCATTTATTGTTCATCTCTGTCTCGATAAATATAGCATACTTTTTTTTAATACACCTTCTATTGAGAGAGACTTGGGATAAAAAGAGAAAGTGTTAGAAGGAAGACTGAATAAGGAATATAATTGGATATAAAATGACAAATATATTCTTGTTCCGATTCACCCAGTGTTGTTTATTTATTCTCTAATCTAATCAACTTGTGCGGATTTATATAAAGTGTCTCACACCGACAATCAAATAATACACCTGATACAACTTGTTAACTCACATCTGTTCACCAATGTCTGGACGGTCGGATTTCTTTAAACACGGCAGCGCCTCGCCAGTGGAAGAAGACAAGGTTTATGTAATTGGATTAAATATAAACAATACGAGAAGGAACTGCTGTAACAATTCGACCAATGGTGGAAATATGATGAACAGAAAGTATGAACCGACTTAATAGCAAACGTTTTCCGCCAGCAAAATTCGCGAACCGTATCATTCTTACGCTGACAGTCTTCGATAAGGCAAGAATCTATTTTTCCCTGGCTTTTATTTAATTCTTGTCATTAGCATACAGGGACGAAGCAAAGTTCTAAACAAAAAAAAAAAAAAAAGAAAAAAAAAAAAGAAGAGCCAACATCGAAGGACCAAAACACGTATAAAATAATTCTAGATCAATTCTCTAGTTTGTGCTTAAAATCAAATACAATGATTTGGTTTCTTTGTTTAATGGCATATCAACCTTTATAGGTCATTTAATGCCAAAGCCATTCTAGAAGAACAGTAGTGGTACGATTCAACCCATAGCTGGGAGGATGAGGGGGTTCATACCTTTCCTAAGGGTATTTGCACGAAATTGAACGTAATAGCGCGACTGGAGTACGAACTCGCTTACTACGATTCCGCAGTCCATCGCTTTAACCATTACACCACGAGGACCTCCCCCTCAAATGCAATGAGGATACAGTTTTAAAGAAAGTACAAAATTATTATTTTCTATCTGATGGTGATGTTTCAATTCTGGCGCTCTGGGGAGAGTTGAGTACCGCTTCATTGCCAATACTTCGCGATACCATATAGTTTGGTTTGGTTTCTTTGTTTAATGGTATATCAACCTTTGTGGGTTATTTAATGCCAAAGCTATCTCTGTAGAATAACAGCTGGGATACTATTAAACTCATAGCTCAGCAGGATAAAGGGGTTTGTATCTTAGCCAAATGTATTAGTTCAAAAGTGAATGTAAGAGCATGTCTGATGCTGGAATTCACTTACTTCGAGGGCGCACTCCAGCTCTTTGGCCATTACACTACGAAAACTCACTCAGTTCACTATGATACAGAGTGATAGTACCTGCTAGGGTGCGATCTATGGGTTAAATAGATTTGTTTAAAAATTATTCAGATTCGATAGGAACGTGTGCAAAAAGAAAAAAAAACTTTTAAGAAACAACTAACTGTATAGTATAGCTAGTTATTTCTAAAAATGTTTTTTTTCTTTTCTTCTTCAAAGGTTTTGACATTGAATAACCATCGAAGGTTGACATGCCATAGAGCAAAAGAAACTCAATTGTATGATAGTGAAAGAATATTATATCGAAGACGTTTTGATGCCGGCTTATAAATATGCATATTTGCTCGCACGCACACACGTGCTATGCAAATATGGAAAAACAGCACACATATAGAAGATACATAAGCAGCGACCAATAGTAGCCGTGTTTGTGTTTGTTGATACTAAGAGTCCAGTCGTTAAGTGGACAACACGCCGTACGCTCCACCAACGCGCCTGTCAGACCTCAACTAATACTGTCGACCCTAGCCAACCCAAAACAAACGCGATTCTTTTATTCCTAGACTTAAAATAACCCTATATTGGTTGACGCACCGTTACAAATCAGTGAATCATCTGTTATCTTCAATCGGTGCCCTTGGTGTAATGGTTATCGTCGTAAGAAATGGACACGGCGACACGAGTTCAAATCCTGGACGAGACTGATTGCATTTCACATAGCACTAATACCCTTGGGGAAAGGTATGAATCCAATTATTCTCCCTCCAGTTATGGGTAAATAATAGGACAGACTGGGTTCTTTAGCCTTGGTGAGGCATCTAGTCTAGGAGAAGGAAAACTCTGAATTCAAACCTGTTAAACTCTGCTTAAAAATTGACCTTGTGTCATATCCTGCCCGAGCGGAAGGGTTGTTAAATATGGTTATCTTCAATAGTAAATTGTCGCATTCTCAAATCAGTCTCATCATATAGTCTCTTACGATTTTTAGTTTTTATTGTTTTGTGCGCTGAAAATTCCTGCCTTGATGAAAAAGAGATAGATATCTTAATAACCATTGCCGATCATTAAGACTATTTCTTTTATCATTCGCTAGAATTTTGAAAGAGCCACTTTTTAATCGTACCCGGTAAATTCATCGACGGCAAATTCATTGTGTGACAAATCCGTCACTGTTGTATAGCCATAATACAAATGTAAGCGGAAACATAATCAAATATAATTTACGAACTTCAATGAACGAACGAACACACTTTATAAAAATATATATTTCTCACACTTTATTCTCGAAAGGGTTGATGTTTCTGTGGTGTGTGAGAAATGGATGGAGACAGGGACAGACGGCTATATTGACCCAACTTCTTCTATGACCATAGCACGCTGTGTTATCTTCAAGAACGCACTTAGCACTTCTCCGCATCTTGACTGGGGTTGCTTAACCGGGAGTCGCTGAGGGCAACAGCCCTCAGCGGGCCGTTCTCAGTCTACAAGCTGGCCCTCACTCTGGCCTTCCTGTCTCCAACTAACTCAAATGTTGTCGGTGTCTGCCTATATTATTTCATAATGCCCACTTGCTTCCGCTTCTTCTTCCGCTTCTTCTTCCGCTTATTTACACCGGCGCATTGACGGCTCGGTCAAGGGTCAATATATAACATCACGTGTTAAATTTACCTCCAGTAAATTCATCATGTAGAAAATCTGTTATCGGTAAATTATACGTGACTAAATTGAGAATATAAGCATTGTTATTAAGAATTTAACAAAAACAACAAAAGGGATAGTGTTAAGGTTTGGGTTAAGGAAACCCTTTATTTGTGTTGTAGCTCCGGAAAGGGTCACTAATGAAAACGCAGACACGGATATTAGGTAAACAGATTATATTGCACAAGAAAGATAGAGTTACATAGAAAAGGTAATAAGTCTCGTACTGTTTTGGATAACTCCGGTATTGTTCGGCTGGCAGCGAAATCTCTCAGTACTAATAAAGGTGAGAAGAGTCCATTATGGTGAGATGGGTAAGGCTCCCACAACAATTTGATGAACGATTAATCTGATAGGATGAATTTACTAGCGATAAATTTACTCCGAATCATTTTTACGGCTATTTATAAAGCAGAATCTGAAATGAAGTCAATAGTGAAGTCATTTGTGAAGTCATTAGACTTTTCATATTCTACATTTATATTCATTTACTTATTTACCCAACCCCTCCACTCAGGCAGGATATGACACAAGGTCAATTTTTAATGTAAAGTATCCAGTTCTTTCGTTGGGATCATCTCTGTCCAATGTTCATTTTTCTGATGGAAAATTTAGAACCTTATAAATAGGAATAACAGATCAAAACTAGAAAAAGTTAACATTTCATCGATGTTCTTATTTCAGATATTTATAATATCTTTAAAAATAAACAGACAAATCAGATTATAATGTACCGCGATCAAATGACTGAATTTCAACGAATGTTGTCATTGAATCAGTCGACAATATAAAGACGGTGTATATTTTCTCGTAAACGATATACAAGAGAACACGAAAAGATCATACTCATCAAAACGGTATGTATTCGGGGTGATATTCCATATTTCCAGCAACACTTAGATCGATCGAATGGTAAAAAGTGGTATCAAACTCTTGAACTAACGAGGGAAATGAATAGATAAAATTATCGTATTCCTTTATTCAGCCAATCTAAGTGAAGACAAAGTCATACTCCAGCCCTAAAATTTTGGGAAATACGAAGTACCCCTTCATTGTCATCGCACCCAGGTCTATCCTGACCTGGAGTGGTAGTACTTGACAGGGTCCTATCTATGGGACAGATATGACTATTTGACATTTAAACTGTTAGAAAAGTTTGATCATTTAACTGTGTGCAAACAAATGATTTATGGTAATTTGAGTTGTTAAAAATAGAAATGTTTGATCATTTAACTGTGTGCAAACAAATGATTTATGGTAATTTGAGTTGTTAAAAACAGAAAATAGAACTGTTTGATCATTTACCTGTGTGTTAACAAACGACTGATGTGTGATTGAATTGTTAATTGTACATAACAATACTTGGAACTATTTAACTTTGTTGACTAATGTTTACGAATCATACATATCTAATACATATGTATAAACCGGATTTGGCATTAAATAACCTACAGTGGTTGATATGCCATAAAAGCAAACTAGAACCAAAACAAATCAATGGAAAACGGATGTTTAAAACGTTCGCATTTTTTCGTTTTTTTTTTTTAAATTCAAACGACCTAATGAAGATTTAATGCTTCCACATGTAAAAACGGAAAATTAGGCAAATAATTCAAGCAATAAATAAACAAATATACTTATCCTCTGAGGTACTTGTCTTTTTTCATATTTGTACATTTTCATTCAGTCAGATTTAGTTCTAGTTTTCTCATTCATAAATATATATATATATATATATATATATATATAGAGAGAGAGAGAGAGAGAGAGAAAGGATATATATATATATATATATATATATATATATATATATATATATATATATATATATATATATATATAAAAGCTCACAACTCTGAGTTATACGAAATCGATCATCAGGTGAGCTATATTTAAATGCATTTCATTTGCTCACCTGACGATCGACTTTGTGAAAGTCAGAGTCGTAAGTTGTTTTTCTTTTACTGTATCTTATTATATTTTGTCTCTTACAATAACTTATTGTTTTTATCTCTTGTTATATCTTAATATCATATTTGGTCTGCATTTTTGTTTATTTTACAATTTCTGTGTACTGGGAATGAGTCAGAGTTTTACAAAATTTATCGTCATTTTAGATTTTATCCATATATATATATATATATATATATATAGAGAGAGAGAGATGGAGATTTTGATCCTAAATTTTTTATTCTTTCTTTATCAATAATATGTCATTTGGGCCTACCCTTTTTACTCACAATTATCCTGATGATCCGGTTGATGAAACTTAGGTAGATTACTTCTGGGTCTTTAGTTAATCTAAGTTCACACTTTTACGTTCCAACTTTGGTGAATCCGTTGGTATTTTTTCTTTTGGCTAGACATTGCGGTGCTGATTGATTATTTTCAAGCAGTAGGAATGTTTTTATTCTTTTTTATTTATTGATTTTTTTTCTCAGATATTAGTTTGAGTAATATATATTTTTCAATTTACAAATTTACAAATTGTATCATACGTTTTTTTTCACACCGCCAGTAATAGTATAGGTATAAAAATAAAATTATATATATATATATATATATATATATATATATATATGAAGAGAGCGAGCGAATGAGAGAGAGAGAGAGAGAGAGAGAGAGAGAGAGAGAGAGAGAGAGAGAGTCAGTCAGACAGACAGACAGACAGACAGAGATTTATAGTATAGGCATAAAAATAAAATCATAGGCCCCTACTCTAGGCAATAGCAGGGATGTTGAGAATTTTATTGGAATTAATATCATTTAATTCAGTTGTTGATATTATTATGACGGGGAGATTTATGTATAGGAGATAATTCTGTAAGCTTTGGATATTAATTCAAAAATTAAGGCTTTGTTTTCTGGAGTAGTTAATTCCCCTTGACTATTTTTAGGGTTAATTAAAGGCACCTGGTGTTTGCTGAAAATATTTTCTTTTTTTTTTTTATTGATCTTGATTTTAATTTATTTTAAGGTGAAAGTCTAAGATCACATCAGCTAAGAGAATTAATATTAGTATTATAAGCAAATGAAGATTAAATAGGGATAATCATTTAGTTTATAAGCTTAGATTATTCAGAAAATTCCATCTGCAATAGAAGACCTGGCAAGTGCTCAAATTGGAATGGGTTGATTTACAGGAACACCTTGTCCTTGTTTCTTAATGTTTCTAACACCTTATTGTTTTGACACCCTTTTCCTTCGCCTGTGAATTTGAATTTTATATAGGTCTTTCTTTTTTCTTTCTTTTTTTTTCATACAAATATAAACTGTACTCGACATTTGCCGTTCTGCGACCTCAAGTCTAACATGTAAAAGTCATCTGACGAGACGGAGAGTATAATAATATTCTCCGTCAAAATAAATTTTTAGTGACAATTTAACCAGGTTTGAGTTTCCTTCAAATTGAATTATATATATATATATATATATATATATATATATATATATATATATATATATATATCAAGCGAGCGAGCGAGTGAGACAGCGAGAAAGAGAGAGAGAGAGAGTGAGAGAAAATGGAAAAATAGGTAATGCAAAGAGAAGAATTTAATGTAAAATTCCATTAAATCATTCTTTTTGGATTACTTTGTTTTTCAATTTTTCTCTTTATTGTCGAATTCATTGAAATTATTTTCTACCATATATATATATATATATATATATATATATATATTCGAGGATCATTAGATAAGTTTACAGACTTTTTTCGTATGGGAACTTTTATTGATAGTACACACATGAAACTCTAGTCCCCTTCCAAGTAATCTCCTCCGGCTGCAATGCACTTGTTGTACCGTTCCAATAACTTCTGGAACACCCCATGGGAGCCTTCTTGTGTGAGTGTATCAATGACCTTCGTCACAGCCTCTTTCATCTCCTCAATTGTCTCATAACGACAGCCTCTGAACTTAGGGAATAATCAAAAGTCACAGGGAGCAAGGTCTGGACAAGGATGGAGTTGTGGACTGGTGTATTGTCCTGGTGGAAATGCCACTGACCCAATTTCAAGAGTACTAGCCTCTTCCCTACGAATCTCTTCCTGAACTCCCTTAAAACCTCAACATAGTAACCCTAACCCTAACCCTTTGGCCAATAATCTCTAGTGTATTGACTTCCTTACTCTTCCCACACCCCTCATCATCCCTCACAGACTCCCTGCCTTCCTTGAATCTCTTGTGCCACTCAAAAACTGGTGCTCGATTCATGCAAGATGGCCAAAAATCAGTCTGAAGCATTCCATACGTTTCTGTGGAATTTTTTCCAAGTTTAAAACACAATTTTATTGCATATCATACTTCTAAAGTCCAGATTGCATTTTTGAAATTCACCAGCTGTGACAATCAGGCTTTAGTAGGGTGTATTCCAATTGCTGCTGTAGCTGTTCATTTGAACGTGAAATCATAAAAATTGGTCAGCCATCTCATAAGATGTATAGCAATAACATTGTAAATTTTCAAGATTCTATGACAATTTCAAATGCCTGTACAAAAAAGTCTGGAAACTTATTGAATACACCACGTAATACTGTATATAGTGTCTGTGTGAGTAAGTGCAAAAGACAAAGCACAAATTTAACTTTTTTGCAGGCAGAAAAACGACAAAAATGTCGCTCTGACTGCAAAAGGGTTAATCAAGGTAAGAAGATTAACTGGGAGGAAAAAATAAAGATGAAAAACAAACAATAATAAACACGGTAAATAAATGAGCAAAAGGCGACAAAAAGAAAAAATTGAATGCTAAAAAAGCCAAGAAGGAATCAGTAGAGACGAAAAACCGAGAGAAAGAAAAAGAAAAAAAAAGAAAAGAAACAAATAAAAGAAGAGAAAGGAAAGAAACAAAAGAAAAGAAAAGAAAAGGAAAAAGAGAGAAAGAAAAATGAAGCAAAAGACAAAATTAATTGACGTTGAGAATGATTAATAAAAAAGAAAGAACAAAAAACAAAAGAAAAGATTAACAAAGAAAAGGAAAAAGAAAGAAAGGACAGAGGAAAAAAAGGATTGAAAGTTGACAGTCAAGAAAGGTAAAAAGAAAAAAAAGAAGGAACTGAAGAAAGAGAAGTAGAGACAAGTGAAAAAAAATTAAAAAATCAGAGATTAAGAAGAAACGAGAAAAAATGAATGTAGTTGACAGCAAAGATAGAAAAAGGAAAATAGGAATGGAAGGAAGAAAGACAAATGTAGAAAGAAAGAAAAAAAGAAAGAAAGAAAGAAAGAGGAAAAAATGAAAGAATGAAAGGGTAAAGTAGAGACTCCTTAAAAGAAAAGAAGAAAGAAAGAAATCAAGACAGAAAGACACAGATCTATCAGGAAAATAAGAAACCTAATCAAAGGATTTAAAACAAAAATAGGACTGTAAAAAGATGTGATGAAATCTCAACAAAGACGCCGAACTTCGAATAAAGATGAAAGCAGTGGAAGGAAAGATACAGAAAAAAATTCATGGCGGACCGGAAGCGACTTTGAATTCCCGCATCGAACTGTTCATCTTTCGCTTCTTATCACACGTATCACGCAAGCTCTTTTACACCATGACGTCGACAGTAGGAGAAAAAAATGGGAAATATAAGGATAACCTGCTCTGATTGGCTGCTTACTTAACTCATTGAAAACGTCTCCGACTAATCAGTAAGATGGAGCCCAGCAAGAACGAATTCGTGATATTAAAAAACAAAATGAAAAAACTAAAAGAAACAAACTAATCAGAGAGCGAACTTCAGGAACAATGTAACGTCGCCAATTCGATTCGAAGGGCGTTGGTTGATGATTTGCTCTTTTGGTTTGGTTTGGTTTCTTTGTTTAATGGCATATCAACTCTTTTTAGGTTATTTAATGCCAAAGCCATTCTTCTAGAAGAACAGTAGTGGTACTATTTAACCCATAGCTGGGAGGATAAGGGGGTTCATACCTTTCCCAAGGGTATTTGTCCGAAAGTGAACGTAATAGCGCGACTGGAGTACGAACTCGCGTACTACGATTCCGCAGTCCATCGCTTTAACCATTACACCACGAGGGCACCCCCCTTTGGCCTTATACACGACTTTAAAAGTACTGTTCAAGGTACATCGACACGACATGCAACCTTTTTTTTTGACTTTCTTACTAAGTAATAAATCATTATCATATTAATGGGTTATATCTATTCTGAGACAGTTTTGAATGATTTTGTCTCTAAATAAGTAGTTATACAAAATATTTTTCCTCTCATGTCCAAGGCATTGTGATCGACGATTAATAGTCGTTATAGTATACTATATTCAAATCTGAAACAAAAAAAAAAGAACACAGTATTAGTAGTAGAATTATTAGCAGTTAACTGGGCCCCGTGTATATCGAGACAGCCTATATTTGATTCAAAACCTGCAAAGAAAATCAGCTATTGTTAGTGTTAGTTCTAGTGTGTGTGTGTGTGTGTGTGTGTGTGTGTGTGTGTGTGTGTGTGTGTGTGTGTGTGTGTGTGTGTGTGTGTAAGGTGGGGATTTAAGGAAATATATAAAAGTAAAAAGATCTTTCTCTGCGAATCAAGGTTTGTCTCTACAATGCACTGATGGTTCTATTTACCATACATGTTGGAGAAGCTTAGAAGAGTCTGAAAGAGGAAGACAACAAAATGCTCAATAGATGTGCGTACGATTGTCTCAGGTAGGATTTTCTTGCATGAATCACAACAAAATGGATGATATATGGAATCACTGACATTATCAAGGAGAAAAGATGGAGGTATTTTAATTACGTGGTATGAAAAGATAATGCCATCTATGACATCCATTCATAAAAGAAGGATTATATTAGGAAAAACATCCAGAGGACGACAACTGCAGTAATGGAGTGATCGAATAATAAAAGGACACAAAATTTCTACAAATTGCAGAAAAGCAGAAAGATATCAAAGTCTGATGTAAGTACACCTTTGGGGTGTGGAGAATAGAGAAATGATGATAAGCCATTGTATAACAGTTTGATTTGGTTTCGTCAGGTCTGGTTACTTAGTTTAAAGGCATCACAAACTTATAGAACAGCAATGATACTGCTTAACCAACAGCTGGGGGGATTAGGGGGTTCATACATTTCACAAGGATATTAGATTGAAAGTGAACGTATGTGGTGTATTCAGTAAGTTTCCAGACTTTTTTGTACAGACATTTAAAATTCTCGTAGACTCTTGAAAATTCAGTATGTTATTGCTATACATCTTATGAGATCACTGGCCTATTTTCACGTTCAAATGAACCGCTATAGCAAGAATTGGAATACACCCTACTAAAGCCTGATTGTCACAGCTGATGAATTTCAAAAATGCAATCTGGACGTCAGGACACTTAAGAAGAACGATGTGCAATAAAATTGTATTTTAAACTTGTAAAAAATTCCACAGAAACGTATGGAATGCTTCAGACTGCTTTTGGAGCATCTTGCATGAATCGAGCATCAATTTTTGAGTGGCATAAGAGAATCAAGGAAGGCAGGGAGTCTGTGAGGGATGATGAGAGGTGTGGGAGGAGCAAGGAAGTTAGAACACCAGAGTTGATTGGCGAAAGGGTTAGGGTTAGGGTTACTATGTTGAGTTTTTAAGGGAGTTTAGGAAGAGATTCCTAGGGAAGAAAAGGCCAGTACTATATATAATCCCTTACTATATATAAATATATATTTTACAACGAAGAATTGCCTATGTATTTATATACATAGTCAAGTCTTCGTTGTGAAACTGATATCAAGCTAATCTCACCGACAAGTTAATACTGAGTGGAGAGATTGTTCCTCACTGAGTGGTTCTTGCAGCTTTCTTTTTTGCCCCTCAGCCTCATGCAAAATGTAAGCTACACTTAGTTTTTTAGAGAACGCCGGTTTGTGGAATAGTTATCGAACTAGACAAACGGACCATTGTTACTAAGTTCGATTCTCACTGGGTGCACCATACAAAGCTAAACTTAGCAAATGACTACTACTGAGTCACAAGCACAATTTTCGCTTGATTTATCTTATATGAGACATTGTGCTAAATTTAAGCCATACTTATTGGTCGCTTTACGTCGTTCCCTGGCTTGCGGGGCCTTTTCAGTTTGTTCGATTCTTGCAGAGTGTCACGTACGCCTGACCTCATGCCAAACTAAACATAATCAAAAACTACTGCACTCGTACATACGATGTCAGTTTTCACTCAATTTATTTCTCTTTCACATGCGCATGCGCTCAGAGATATACATTTTAGCCAATCAGTAGTTTCACGAAACTATTTGTTCATCCTTGCCAAACGCCAATGGATACTGACCAACTGTCACGTCAGGGGAAATGGGGTGCACAGCTGTAATTAAAATTATTGTCCACAAGGAGTCAAAGACGGTGGTTTTCGCGGTTCAACAGATATAGGATAAACTAGTGGAAACCAGTAATAGTTACCAATATGTAAGAGAAAGATGAAGATCAAAAGTTGACAGTTAACGGATTATCATTGAAGTTTTTTTACTGCACGAGTTCGATCCTCACGAGGAGACCATGAATCGTGAATCGGAATAACGAGAGTGGTATTGGGTTCGATTCACATGCCATTCCAAATGTGTACCCGATTGAAAAAAAAAAAAAAAAAAAAGAATAATCAACTGCATTAAATTTTCTGATTGGTATATTAGTTTGATTTTTTTTATTTCCAAAAAGAGAAAATGAATTTACAATTTTTGGTGAGCACAAGGCCCAGAGAATTTGAAGGGAGGGGAAAGAAAAAGAAAAAAGACAAAGAAAACATTGTTGTCCATGGTGCCCTAGCTAGTTTCTTTTACGACCAGTTACACAAGAATTTATTTAACCATGGTTTATTCCCATTCGTCTCTGACACGCAACAGTCACCAATATGAAAAAAACCTACTGAAAGCTGATGAGGAGAAAAGTGATGTATGTACAATAATGATGAGGAAAGGATTCTATGGATGTAAGTTGTAAAAAAAGTGGGGGCGGTAACACATCTCATACAAACTAGCTAGGGGGTCAAAGTGTCAAAAAGGAGATTCTATTTACCTAGGGCGGAGTCCCGAAGGACCCGGACCATCGCCGCCATGACCAGGAAGAGGAGGGAAACATGACTCCAATATTGACCCTTTTCGTGCGACCAGTCATTTAATACCAGATCCTTTTAATACATACTTCAAATATGGGATTTCTAAACATATTTTGAAGATAACATTTTTAAACAAGTCTGAACTCATTTTTTTTTTGCACACAGTTAAATAGCTTCACTTAATTTCAAACAATTCAGTTTAGCATCAGTGTAATATAATTGCCAAGGGATTTCGTTTTATATATCTTGCCTTTGGGTTTAGTTAGGCTGAGAAGCTTTCGGCTCAGCACATGGGTTAGTTAGGTGCAAACTTGAGCACAGGTGTTGACGCGCGAGCGGGAAGGATGTGTCGTTCATAGATGTCAAAATAAAAATCTCATAGAAAGGTTGACCAGTGGATGTGAATGACGTCATGCACCGGAAGAGCGTGCGGAGGATTTGGGGGATTTTGAAAAAAAGGGACTTGAGATTTTGCCCCGGAAGAAGACGGTTGACTTTCGCTAGGTCACAGTGGCTTTGTGGCGGGTGCCACACGTGTGTGTGTGTGGGGGGGAGATGTAAAAACCAGCATAGAAAGATTGTGCCTCTCTCCTTATGTCAAAAAACCTTTTAACTCGAAGGTAATAAAAAGTTTCGTACCTGGACTAAGAAGTCGTAAGTGTTTTTCGTGTTTCGGGATTCCTATGTTCTGTGTATACATGTTTTGAACATTCTATGTACGTTTAACATATCCGGATATCTGGCTATGGTACATCAGTACAGTCTTTTGTTTACACACAGTTAAACGATCAAACAGTTTCATTTCAAACAATTCAGTTTAGCATATCAACAAAGTTAGATGGTTCCAAATATTGCTACGTATCACTAACAATTCAATTTAGTATAATAACACAGTTTAGTTCCATTTGACCCATCGATAGGACCCTAGCAGGAGCTATCACTCCGAGTCTGAGTGAACCTGTGAACGATCGTAATGAAGAGGGACTCTACATTCCCCAAAGCTCCAACATTACTAGAGCCTCACCATCAGATTTTTAGTGTCATATCTAGGACACTCGTTGGAGAAGTCTTACCCCTCTGCAGAGAAGCAAAAACTTCGAACAAAAACACTGGTTTGCAAATGTGTCTATTTTTAAGAGTGCTGAGAACTTATGCATATCTGATATAAATGTATTTACCAACACCTCCGCCACAAGTAGGATGCGACACAAGGTCAGTGCTTTTTTGCATACCAAGATTAAAGAGCGCAGTCTACTCTTTTATTTACCCACAGATAGACGAAGAACAGTTTCCCAAGGGTATGAGCCCTATGTGAAATACAAATAACCTCATCAAAGATTTGAAATCGTGTCGCTGTATTCATATCATGCGACGGTGATAGTCATTTCACTAGGAGCGCCACCTAATATGTTGTTAAAAATCTCTTGCTAGTAAGTAATGTATTAGCCAAAAAGTTCGCACTATACAGCCAGTTGGATGGCTTTAGGACATGCAAAGAAAAGCGATCTCTTTTAATATATACAAGGCTAATTAAAAAGAGCGCTTTTCTTTGCATGTCATATTAGTGCAGAATTTAACATTTTAATATAATTGATACTTTTCAGATCACAAATCAACTAAGATTGGCTAGACTATTTTGAAGGGTTCTGAAGATTTTAGGAGACTTCTGTGAAAACTATGGGTAAGAAAACATTCAAGAAATAATATATCATCATCAAGCATGAAATCCTTTGACACTCTCTCCCTCCTTTTCCCTCCATCCATCCCTATCGTCTATCGCTCCTAGCACGTCCTCTAAACAACACCCAGTGTCCGCTCACAACTGATGTAGGTAAGTCTTTGCTGGTCGGTCAACATAGGTCTGTCCATGTGCCGGAATCCAAAGAAAAACGCTGCTAATAAGTTCGACCATATCTCTCCAACTGTGTTCAAGAAAAGACCTGAACAAGTAAGTAAAAAAAGTTGACGACCGTAGTTGAAGGTGACCAGAAGGCTCCCTTTTCAATAGCTTCTACACCGAGGTGTAGAGGAGGACGCTACTCCTTTCCCTGGATGGATTCACTCTACCCTTGATACGTACCTTATATTGTTGAGTATTAAGCAAGGAGGTATCAAGTACCATTTTTAAAGTCTTTGGTATGACGCGACCTGGGATTGAACCCAGGTCTCCCGGACCATTAGGCAAGCACTTTACCCACTAGACTAATGAGCCTATGTAAATAATAAATGTGTAAATAGCATTTTATCAATTGTTGCTTAGTTCAGTACAAGACTAGAAGAATGAGGTACTAAGGGAAAATTAAATTCACAAAAAACAGTGGCCGAGATAATTAATATTTGACAGGAAGCGTTCATGAGACTTCGATAACTTCCGTTATTCTTTCAAATTGTAAATTACCTAGTAAAGATTGTCATGAATTAAACCAGCTTGTTATTTACTCAGAGTTGCTTTTATTAGGTGAGCATACCTCAGGTTGCATACAGTATCGGCCGTTTACTAAGTAGTCACCCATCCAAGTAGAGAGCGGTCTCAACGTTGCTTGACTTCCAAAATCTAGCGAGAACGAGCGAATTCAGCATGATCTGAACATATGTTTAGTAAACTAAGACGCTGCTCCGGCATGAGATTGAAACTTGAACTACGACTCGATCATTGGAGCTTCTAATAACTTTGAATGAGGTTACTGAGGTGCAATGGTTATCGTCGTTGGAAATGGACACGGTGACCCGAGTTCAAATCCTGGACGAAGCTGATTGCATTTCTCATGGTACTTATATCCTTGGAAAAGATATGAATTCAACAATTCTCCCCCCAGCAATGGACAAACAGTGGGACAGATTGGGCTTTTTAATCAGGGTTTAGCAACCAGTCCAGGAGATTGAAAACTCTGAATTCAAACTTCTTAATCTCTGCAAAAAACTGACCTTGTGTCACATCCTGTTTATGACGAGGGGTTGGGTAAATACATACGATGATTTTTCCAG
>OY757923.1:5136256-5236256 GCA_963585895.1 Sepioteuthis lessoniana | reverse complement strand
CTGTGTCACATCCTCCTCCTACGGAGGAATTGGTAAATACCTCTATAAGAATAGATTTTAGAATTTAATTATAAATCTTAAGCGCTGATATTGACTGACCCTCTGTTATATATATGTATACATGTATTTATAATAAATAGGCATATATTAGTTTTTATGGAAATTAAATAGCATGGAAGCTTGTCTGCAACCTTAGGTTTCATGACGATTGATAAAGGACAATCATCAGGCAGAGAACGAAAGAGTATCAGGAAATCGAAAAAATCGAAAAATACAGTAAAAAGAACGTTAGAATTGTATACAACTTTTTATGTGGGCACACACACACACACATAAAACCTGAGGTCACGGACAAGCTTCCGTGCTATTATATATATAAAAAGTAAAGTTGGTGACCGTAGTCGAGGGCAACCGGAAGTCTCTCTTTTCAATAGCTACTACACCGCGGTGTAGGGGAGGGCGCCTCTCCTTTCTCTGGATTGCTCCACTTTACCATTGATACGTACCTTATATTGCTGAGGGTTAAGCAAGGAGGTATCAAGTACCATTTTTAAAGTCTTTGGTATGACTCGACCTGGGATTGAACCCAGGTTTGCCCGGACTATTAGCGAACACGCTACCCGCAAGACCAATGAGAAATACTGAAATATAATTACTTATAATAATATAATAGCACTATCACAGACATTGAGCACTCTCCAAATCATATCACATTTGGTTTGCTACAAACCCACGAAGTGAGATAACCAACACTATACTAATATATACGAGGTGCATACGATAAGTTTCCAGACTGATGGGCATTTAAAATTGTCGTAGACTCTTGAAAATTCCCCATGTTATTGCTATACATCTTATGGGATGACTGACCACTTTTTATGATTTCAGCTTCAAATGAACAGCTACAGCAGCAATTGGAATACACCCTACTAAAGTCTGATTGTCACAGCTGGTGAATTTCAAAAATGCAATCTGACACTTTAGAAGAACGATATGCAATAAAATTGTGTTTTAAACTTGGAAAAAATACATGCCACAGAAACGTATGGAATGCTTCAGGCTGCTTTTGGAGCATCTTGCTTGGATCGAACATCAGTTTTTGAGTGGCATAAGAGAATTAAGGAAGGCAGGGAGTCCTGTGAGGGATGATGAGAAGTGTGGGAGGAGTAAGGAAGTCAATATACCAGAGTTGATTGGCCAAAGGGTTAGGGAAAGGGTTACTATGTTGAGGTTTTAAGAGAGTTCAGGAAGAGATTCCGTCGGAAAAGGCCAGCATTCTTCAAATTGGGTCAGTGGCATTTCCAGCAGGACAATACACCAGTCCACTACTCTATCCTTGTCACAGACTATTTGATCAAGATGGGCATCAGGATAGTTCCTCAGTTTCCCTATAGTCGAGACCTTGCTCCCTGTGACTTTTGCTTATTCCCTAAGCTCAGAAGCTGTCGTTATGAGACAATTGAGGGAATGAAAGAGGCTGTGACGAAGGTCATTGACACGCTCGAACAAGAAGACTTCCATGGGGCCTTCCAGAGGTTGCTGGAACGGTACAAGCGCATTGCAGCCGGAGGAGATTACTTCGAGGAGGACAAGAGTTTCATCTGTGTACTATCAATAAAAGTGCCCATACGATAAAAGTCTGAAAACTTATCGTATGCACCTCGTATATATATATATATATATATATATGTAAATTCCAGTCAGCAACGGAAGACAGTGGGTGTGGATTATTCGCCTATCGAATATATGAGGAATATCGTATAAATCTATGTGAGTGCTCGATGTATGGCTATTTTTACATCACTTATTCCCTTGCGAGCATATAACAAAATTCACATTCAAAGCTTATATAGTGTAATTAGATGGAAACTCAAACCTGGTTTGGTTGTCATGATAAATTTATTTCGGCGGAAAATATTACTATACTCACCGTCTCATCAGATGACTTTTTACTTGAGGCTGCAGAATATGTACAGCATGTAAAAAGTTATCTGAGGAGACGGAGAGTATTGTAATATTCTCCGTCGAAATTATTATTATAATTACAACCTAACCAGGTTTGAGCTTCCATCTAATTACACTATATATATATATATATATTGTTATACCGGAACTATACACTCAGTGACTCTTTTTAGTATGACACCGGTAAAGATATAAAGGGACGGTGTCTGACTACTTCAGGAGGAAAAAGCGTTAATCGCTCTCTGATAGACTTGCCAACTCTTCGGCTTGTACCTGTGGAATACCTTTATTGAACCAACGATACAACATATATATATATATACATATATATATATTAAAGTTATATATATTCTGTTATATAGATATAGATATATATGTTTTAAGTTATATATACACATTTTTGTGTGTTTGTTTAAGTTAACATATATATATATATATATATATATATATATATATATATATATATATGTCCTGTGTCTATTCTGATTTATTTTATCCATAAGATCTGAAGAAGTCCTGTTAATTTTTTTTTCCCGTGTTTTTTGATTTTTCAAAAACACATAACAGGATGGAAATAAATTTATAATCCTAATGTGATTTGTTTGTTGTTTTTTCTTAATTAAATTATTGCTCTGTAATGTCTGTTACATTGAGCTCTTTACCAGGAAGATTTAAATGTTCACTCTTGAATAGTTTTCTTGTCTTGATGGAATTACTCCCAACTCCGGTTTAACTGGACCAAATAATACTTATATATATATATATATATATATATATATATATATATGTGTGTGTGTGTGTGTGTGTGTGTGTGTGTGCATGCATGCATAACTTTAAAATTCTATTTCCTCCTTCGGATATAGTTTGAAATTTTATTGTATTTTTTCTTATTATCAGAGGAAGTATACGTACACTTTGTCCTCTCATTATATTTCATATGTATCCTGTCAACTTTAACCGCAATAGTATAGTATCTGGTTGTGAAAAAACGAATATGTATATGTTTCCTTTTTAAGCATGGTTAGATTTTATGGAAGTTATTAAATCAATCAGGTATTAATTAAAATTTCATTCCTGCTGTAGTATTTTAGCGAAGGCAAGTGGGTGTGGTGGAGAGAGTTTAGCTGGGACAGGTGTCGAGGCGAAGTCATCAAAGGTAGTGTTAAGTAATAATTTCGTAACCCGGTTTACCTGCTAATGCATCTACCCCCCCCCCAAAAAAAAAACGTACGTACGTGGGTATCAGGGTTAGATTTCACTTAAATCAGTCTATCTACCCACCCCTTCTTTGATGAGCGTGACGTACGTCAAATTCGCTGGACGAATGCATGTAGGTAGTTACAACAGCATTCATATATAGATTCTACTATTGAATATTATTTCAATAATTATTCCTCTCTGCTTTCTCTTCTATATCGTGCAAGTTTTTCTTAGACATAAGAAAGAATGACTATATATCGTTGTTATGAAAACACAGCCTTACGTTTATGAATATTCAGAGAGTACTGAAGAGACTTGCTGTCACTTAACCTCCATATATGACTCGTGTCAGAAATTACCTAATGAAAAGCAAAAGTTGATTAGAAATATGCTAATTATGATGCTGATGGTTGATAAGATAGAAATATTTATGAAGTTTAGATTATTTCGACACAAAACCAATTTGGTGTGGAATTGGGAAGATTTTGTTTGCTCCAGTTTTCAAAATGGGGAAGACCAAGATAAAAATCAGTATTAGGAATCTTGGTGGACAACGGTGAAATATCTTAAACTAGCCGAGAAGCTAAACAAGCGATAGATAGATAGATAGATAGATAGATAGGTAGAAATAAACTGAGATAGATAGATAGATAGATAGATAGATAGATAGATATGAATAGACTTATATGTGAATTGACTCATACGGATAGATAGATAGATAGATAGATAGATATGAACCTGTGAGATAGATAGATAGATAGATAGATAGATAGATATGAACCAGATAGATAGATAGATAGATAGATAGGCTATAAAAGAACATCTAAATAAAAAAAATACTCCGATAGACAACCCGTGGTGCTCACAACAATAAACACGAGACAATCTCCATTTAACAAAATGTTCACCACACGTTCATTTCCTATTCTCATTGCAGCTATTAGTCACATCTTCATAGTAATTTAATAAGCCTAAGTTAGGTTTGGCATAAGGCCACAAATATGGGATGACCAGAAGAGATTGAAGCTGTAGATCATCAGCGTTACCGGCTTGCTTACCATTCAGTCACGTCATAGCGCCCCCACAATTTCGTTACGTAGATAAAAGCAAACATCTGATACGTTCCTCGTATAAAAGATACTTATTACACCGCCATTCTCCAGATATTTTCTCCTGGTTGGCGTCACGCGGAAACGATAGAACCGGAACCGGATGTAGACATGGAGTCTTTCAGTTCATTTACTTCCTGCTTCTAGAGGGTACTATTCATCATTTAAGATTGTCACGTTATTTAGAGAAGTGAAAATGAGGAAGGTGCGCGCGATACGAAGATGGGGAGTAATTTATTTATTTGAAAAAGATAAAATCACTACGATACAAAGATAGAATATATATATATATATATATATTGAGAGAGAAAGAGACAGACAGACAGACAGACAATAACAGTGTTACTCCTTTTGGAGTTTTTCACAACAGCGTGAGCCGATGGATTCTCACTGGAGTTTGAGTGATAGCAAGTCTACTCGTCACCAGGACTCTTCTCAGTATTCTGGCAGATATCACCAATACTGAAGTGTGGATGGTTTCCACACGTTTTCTTATTTCCAAGTCCTTCAGTCTCTTTAATAATCCTTCAGCGACTGTATCCAGAGCACTAATCACGATTGGTATAATTGTCACTTTCATATTCCACAGTTTTCTAATCCCCTACCATGGTTGAAGTACTTGTCTGGTCATCTGGCCGATATTACGTGATTCGTTTGTATCTCAAAGTCCCAGAGAAGTTTGTGCGTGTCATTTTCCAGGACAGAATCGGGTTTGGGCATATACCATTTGTTCGTATGGTCAAATTTCAATATCTTGCACAATACAATAAGTATTTTTAAATTAATGGTTTATAGAAGCTTTTTCCTATTTAATAGTTATTCAAATGAACGTTTCCTATAGAAGAGAATTTTATAAAATTAACAAGATTCATCAGAAAACAACTGTCATGAACTACTAAATAAAAAATATTGATTATTGTTATCATAAATTATAATTATTTCATTTCATTGTTTCAGGCTCTCTGTCTGTCTGTCTTTCTGTGTCTCTGTGTCTTTCTGTCTCACTGTCTGTCTGTCTGTCTGTCTGTCTCTCTCTCTCTACATATATATACGCTCCCCCAAGGGGGTTGAGCACTCTTGCGAAGGAATTTTCGACCGCTGCTCGCATAATGCAAAGCTCTTCGAAAGAATTGAGCACTCTGGTAGCCGATAGGGTATAAAAATGTAAACAAACGAACGCTGCTGCACCTGTTGCTATATAATACCTTATAATACCCTAAGCCAACGTGATACGCTTGTTAGCCGAGCGGTCTGATGCTAACTCTAATGTAAATTGGGACGGGTTTCGATCCCTGCTTCAAGCGTCTGTCGTGTGTAGCCACACTGAAGAGTTCTGATAGAACGAAACAGTCCGTCTGTCGATGACAATATATATATATATATATATATATATATATATATATATATATATATATATATATATATATATGAGGGGGGACAATAAATCAATCAAAAAGGTTTTTCTTAAATCAAGAAAGAGCTCAAATACTTTTTATATTTGTTTCATAACTAAAAGTTTTATGTATTAGAAATACAACCGTCAGCTGAAAGTCCAGAGTCAAACGAACGAAGAAAAGGTTTATCAAATACTGAATATTATCTGCACAATGCAAAGAATGACTGTATGGCATAGGAACGGAAGGAGGAAGAGGAAGATGAAAAGACCCCCCCCAAAAAAAAGATCCTAACACTTTAATGTGTCTTGGGTATAACATTAAACTGCATCCGATAGTGAAGCCCCCAGTCTTGGAGTTTACTTACTATTTCGCTTAGATTCACTTTGATCTGAAGTGATATTAACTGTTTTGGTCTAATCTATAGGTCAATAAAACTGTTCAGTCATTTAATAAGGATTATTGTGATTATTCATTCGAAACCACACCGTTCTGTTAGATTAGAATACATGATAAATAGAAATAAGAATGTTAAATTGCAATAGTTGAAACCATTTAACTGTGTGCTAATAAATGATTAATATTAAATAGAATTATTCGTGTTAATAATACTTGAGGCCCTTTAACTATGTACAAATAATTATGATAATTAAATATGTGTAAACAAATGATTAATATCAATTTATTAAGGGTGACCTGATAAATAAAATTACTAATGTTAAATAGCAATATTGAAACCATTTAACTGTGTGCAAACAAATGAGATCTAACTCGTTTAAAAATTAAGGTTATCTACAAACTATTACAAATCGTATACATTATATATATGTGCGTGAATGTTTGTATGTGAGTGCGCGTATGTGTGTGTGTGTGTGTGTGTGTGTGTGTGTGTGTGTGTGTGTGTGTGTGTGTGTGTGTGTATTAACAAGATTTGGCATTGAATAACCAGGGCTAATATGCCATTAAACCAGATAATTCTGTAACCCTAAAATTATTACAAAGTACAATATTGAAATTACAAATAAATTAGTCCAAGAATATGGAGTAGGGTTTTCTAGCTGTATTAATTAATTGGTCTACAATAAAAGAAAAATGGCAGTTTTGAGGGAATTTTGTTAAAGAATAAACGAGACGACAAAACTTCTGCCATATTGAAGGAAAATAAGCTAAATGAAACTGAAAGAGATTTCAATGCAAGAAAAAAAATCTTCCGTTATTACAAAGTGTGATATCAAAATTAGAAATAATAAAAACATGACGATACCAAAAATGAAAAAAGAACAAGAAATCCTGATACAAACAATATGAACATACAATCATGATATAGAAATGGATTTTGGCCCTGAAAGATGTGCCATGCTGATAAGGACAAAATGGAAAAGAGAAACAACGGAAAGAATGGAACTAACTAATTAGGAAGGATTCAGAAGACTTTGAAAAAGAGAAAATTACAAGTGCCTGGGAATAATGTAACAAAAAAAACAAAACAAAAAAAACAGAGATAAAAGAAAATGAAAGAAAATTGTATCTCAGAAAAACAAGAAAATTCTTCAAAACAAAATTCTTCGGCAGAAATTTCAGTAAAGGAATAAACAGCTGGACATTCCACGATGTTAGATACACTTCACCATTTTTAAATAAACAGAGGAACTCTGACAGATCAGCAAAAGGTCAAAGAAAGTGATAACAAAGCAAAGGGACTTACAGCAAAGAAGGGCGAATTGTAGCAGCCAATAACAGCATTGTTAAACTAATGGAAAACAATAAAACAACAAAATCTAGAAAACAAGAATAGAAAGAAAAACAACTGCACGGATACTTCAAGCGACAATTTGGGAGATTCCACACGAGATGACCTAGATATGTCAAAGAAGAAGAAACATCAAGAGAGAAAATGTTTCTCGTTTAATAGCAGCTCAAAACAACGCCATAAGAACCAATTATATCAAAATAAGAATTAATACGCAACAGAATAACAAGTGAAGACAAAAAGAAGAGCTAGGAAAGGGTTAATCATAAAATAAGCGAATGCAAGAAACTAGAATAGACGGAATACAAGAGTAGCTATGACTGGATGATTAAGGTGATCGAATAGGAATTGTGCAAGAGATTTAAAATTCGATAATGCTACCATAAAATTACACATATAAATTCTCTGGGACTAAGAGATACAAACAAACCACTCAATCCCAGTCAAAAGGCTAAATCAAGAGTTAATTAGCAAGAAAAAGAATTGGACATCTAATGGATTTTCCTGTTTCAATGGACAATAGAATGAAAATGAAAGGAAGCAAAAAAATAGCTGAAAACTTAGATCTTACCAGAAAGCCCCTCCCCGCCCCCCAAAAAATACCCCTCTCAAACTTGAAGGTGACGGTAATACCAATTGTAGGTGGCTCACTCGGAACAGTCCTCACTGAGTATGAAAAGAGACATGTGGGATAGGAAATCGGAGGAAGAATTGAGATCATACAGATTACAGCATTGTTTTGGTTGGCCAGAATATGGAGAAAAGTCTTGAAGACCCGAGGAGACTTGCTGTCACTCAGGCTCCAGTGAAAAACCACCAGCTATTGTTAATGGGAAAAATTCACAAACAGCGAAATGATAATGTAAATTTTAGTATTGACCAGTTTTTGATTTTTTGAAAAAACGTTTTAAAAAGTTATTGATTTATATATATATATATATATATATATGTTGAAAAGACACATTTGTAATGAATCTGACTGTATGATAGAAATATGCGGAAAGTTGGATATATCAAACAAATAAATCTGAGTTAAGCGTTTGATTTATCCAACTTTCCACATATTTGTATCAAATATATATATATATATATATATATATATATATATATATATATATATATATATATATGTCTGTGTGTCTGTGTGTGCGTGTATGTGCATAAGTGAAACTGATCTCATGGACTATTAAATATAGACATTATATTGATTATCAATTATATCTATTACACAACTGTCTGTCTGTCTGTCTCTGTCTCTGTCTCTCTCTATATATATACCAGCAGCAGCACAGTCCAGTCGACTGGGCCTGTAGAGTACACTGACTGCATCTCGTTTAAAATGTATCTACAAAATGAGTTTACAAATCCTATATTTAATATACGTGGTACATTCAGTAAGCTTCTAGACTTTTTGGTATAGGCATTTAAATTTGTCGTAGACACTTGAACATTCAGTATGTTATTGCTATACATCTTATGAGATGACGGACCAATTTTTATGATTTTATATTCAAATGAACAGAGTTAATTGGCCGAAGGGTTAGGGTTAGTATGTTGAGGTTTTAAGGGAGTTCATGAAGAGATTCCGCCGTCGGAAAAGGCCAGTACTCTTCAAATTGGGTCAGTGGCATTTCCACCAGGACAATGCACCAGTCCACAACTCCATCCTGGTCACAGACTATTTGAGCAAGATGGGAATCAAGACAGTTCATCAGCCTCCCTATAGCCCAGACCTTGCTCCCTGTGGCTTTTGCTTATTCCCTAAGCTCAAGGAAAAACTTAGAGGCTGTCGTTATGAGACTATTGAGGAGATGAAAGAGGCTGTGATGAAGCTCATTGACATACTCACACAAGAAGACTTCTATGGGGCCTTCCAGAAGTTGTTGGAACGATACAAGTGCATTGCAGCTGGGGGAGATTACTTCGAAGAGGACTAGAGTTTCGTGTGTGTACTATCAATAAAAGTGACCATACGAAAAAAATCTGGAAACTTATTTAATAAGCCTTTTATATATGTAAAAAGACGATTTGGTATAAAATAATTAGCAATGGTTGATATGCCATAAAACCCAACCCAACCAAAGCAAATCAAACAACGATAACGACGACCACCACCACCGACAGCATTTTGAATTCACTATAACATAACCCTTTTTATTTTCTTGATCTTTTCATGACGACTTTATACTCGCCAATGCAATGCCTTTTCGGCAAACTTTACGTTATTTCTTTATCTTTTGATCGTTCTTTTCTTCCTATGCTTCTTATTTCAAAGTCTTCCTTCTATTTGTTTTACTTCTTTATTCATCTACGTTTCCTGCCCACTTGTTTAATAAATTCTATATCTCTAAATTTGATCGGCCCTCTGATCCATATTGATCTTTTTTTATCTCTCAGTTATTCGTAGAATTAGCTTTTCTATTAATCCCTGCGTGACTCTGGGCCTCTTTTCCAGGGATTTAGCTAATTTCCATATTTCATAATATGTTGTAGCTGTTATTATACATTGGTCATATATTTTACGATTTATGCAAGGTGTCCGTCATTAAGATTTTGTATTTATTGTCTTCCAACTTATCATTGCCCAGTTGGCTGGGGCTGTAGAATACACCGACTGCTTCTCTGCAGAGGAGTAAGACCGCCCCCAACGAGTGTCGTGGATATGACACTAAACAATCTGATGGTGAGGTTCCAGCAATACTGAAGCTTTGGGGAATGCGGAGTACCCCTTTATTGCCATCGCTCCCAGGACACTCTCGCCCGGAGTGGTAGCACCTGATATGGGTCCTATCTATGGGTTAAATAGAACTAACGGCATACTTATGCTAAACTGAATTGTTCGATTAAACTGAATAGCTTGAAATAAAAATGTTTTTGACAATTAAACCATACTTACATTTAAACTGCGTGCTTATGCTAAACTGAATTATTTCAACTAGAACTGCTTTTTGACATTGAAACTGTATTTACAGAATACTGAATAGTTTAACATAACTGTTTTGACATGTAACTGTGTGCAAACAAAATCTGTACTCATACTAAACTGAATTAGCTGAATTAGCTCTGCTTGACTAAACTGAATAGCTCGAAATAGAAATGTTTTTTCACAATTAAACTGTACTTAAATTTAAACTGCGAGCTTATGCTAAACTGAATTATTTGAAATGGAACTGTTTTTGACATTGAAACTGTACTTACACTAAACTGAATTGTTATATATAACTGCTTGAATAGTTTAAAATAGAAATGTTTTTGACAATTGAACTGTGTACTCACGCTAAACTGAATTGTTTGAAATATAACTGATTATTTACATAAAAAACTATTTGGCCTTAAATAACCTACAAAGGTTGATATGCCATAAAACCAAACCAACTTATCAATTTACAACTTTTTATCTCCTTTTCAGAATCTTTCTCTAATTTCATTTCTTCGAAGAACCTCACTTTTACTTGATCTTCTAATTTTTTGATAATTTTCGTGACATTTGGTCTGAGCACGTGTTCAGTCATCTTTAAACCTGTTGTGATACTCTTTTTATTTTGTTCACTATCTATTGCACTAAACTAAATCTGATGGTGAGGCTTCAGTTCTGGAGCTTTGAGGAATACGGAGTGCTCCTTCATTGCCATTACTCTCAAGTCGAATCTGGTCTGGATTAGATACAGTTTTATTTGGTTTTATGGAATATCAAACATTGTAGGTTATTTAATGCCAAATCCATTTTTATACATATATATCAAATATATGATTTCGAAACACATTTTGCTGATAAGATTTTTTCATACAATTTGTTTCGCATAAATCTATCTATTTATACCGTACATTGGCATAATGGTTAGAGTGTTCGCTATTGACCCGGGAGACCTGGGTTCAATCCCAGGTCGAGACATACCAAAGACTCAAAAAATGGTACTTGATGCCTCCTTGCTTAACACTCAGCATTATAAGGTAAGGATCAAGGGTAAAGTGGAGCAATCCAGGGAATGGAATAGCGCCCTCCCCTACACCTTGGTGTAGTAGCTATCGAAAAGGGAGCCTTCGTGTCGTCCTCGACTAAAGGGAGACAACTTTACTTTTACTTATATCTATCTAATACGTCTAATTCTATTCTCTACAAATCAATTTTTACACACAGTTTAATGTTTTCAAGTATTGCTATGTATTTATAACAATTCAATTAAACATCAGTCATGAGTTTACACAGTTAAACGTAAAAATAGTTCTATTTCAATCGATTCCGTTTAGCATAAGAATACAGTTTAAATGTTGAATAGTTCTATTTGACCCATAGATAGGTACTCTAGAGGTACCCACCATTCCCCAAAGTTCCAGCATTACTGAAGCCTCACCATCAGATAATTTAGTGTGATATCCAGAACACTCGTTGGAAGAGTCTTACCCTTTTGCAGCAATGCAGTTGGTGTATTCTACAGCCCCACCGAACTGGGCCTTGGCCGGGATTAGTAGTACCAATTCGTTTTTCATCTGTGGATCAAATGGAAATATTCAATCAATTACTAAGGATTGTTAGCTATTTGAAACCATATAGCTTTGTGCGAATTATTTATACAATCCCAGGTTATATATATATATATTGGCCGATGGGTAGAGTGTTCGTCAATGGTCCAGGAGACCCGGGTTCAATCCCAGGTTAAGTCATATCAAAGACTCGAAAAATCTTACTTGATGCCGCCAAGCTTAACACTCAGCATTATAAAGTAACGATCAAGGGTAAAGTGGAGCTATCTAGGGAATGGAGTAGCACTCACTCCTACTCTTCAGTGTAGTAGCTATTGAAAAGGGACCCTTCGGTCACACTCGACTAAGGTCGCCAACTTTACTTACATTGGAATATTTGATAAATTGAATTTACTAATCTTTAACAGCAATAATTGGAACTATTTAACTGTGTGAAAACAAATAATTAACATTAAATAGAATTATAAGTATTTGATAGGAATGATGTATAGCCACATAATACATCAACATCTGCATGCAGAATCATAAAATCGACACAATAAAGACGAGTGACACAGTTCTCTAGAAAAATATACCTCTCACTTTTTTGAAAGGGATGTGTGTTAGAGGGAGGAAGGCCTCATAGAAGTCCTCTTGTGTCAGCGTGTCAATGACCTTCGTCACAGTCTCTTTCATCTCCTCAATTCTCCCATAACCACAGCCTCTGAGCTTAGGGAATAACCAAAAGTTACAGGGAGCAAGGTCTGGACTATAGGGAGGCTGAGGAACTGTCTTGATGCCCATCTTGCTCAAATAGTCTGTGACAAGGATGGAGTTGTGGACTGGTGCATTGTCCTGGTGGAAATGCCACCGACCAATTTGAAGAGTGCTGGCCTTTTCCGACGGCGGAATCTCTTCCTGAATTCCCTTAAAACCTCATCATAGTAATCCTAACCGTAACCCTTTGACCAATCAATTCTGGTGTATTGACTTCCTTACTCCTCCTACACCTCTCATCATCCCTCACAGACTCCCTGCCTTCCTTGAATCTTTGATGCCACTCAAAAACTGATGATTGATTCATGCAAGATGCTCTAAAAGCAGTCTGAAGCATTCCATACATTTCTGTGGCATTTTTTCCAAGTTTAAAACACCATTTTATTGCATATCGTTCTACTAAAGTGTCCTTACGTCTAGATTGTATTTTTGAAATTCACCAGTTGTGACAATCAGGCTTTAGTAGGGTGTATTCCAATTGTTGCTGTAGCTGTTCATTTGAAGCTGAAATCATAAAAAGTGCTCAGTCATCTCATAAGATGTATGGCAATAACTTAGTGAATTTTCAAGAGTCTACGACAAATTTAAATGCCCATACAAAAAAAGTCTGGAAACTTATCGTATGCACCCCGTATAATATCACTATTTACCAGGGTGATTGTCAGTAATATTTATTTTGTTTATGAGGCAAAACAGTTTGCATAATATTCTTCCATTTTCCTAATCAGTTTGTCTCTACATTTGCTGATTTTACCATTTCTGTCTTTTTAAAGCAATTATCGGTATCTCTCTCTCTCTCTCTCTCTAAAACTTGTAGACAAGTTCAGCTACCAAGGAAGCAGTGTCTCATCGACCGAGACAGACATCAACACGCGACTAGCAAAGGCATGGACAGCTAATGATAGTCTATCGGTCATATGGAAGTCAGACCTGACCGATAAAATAAAACGCAGCGGTCGTGTCGATACTGCTATATGGATTTACTACATGGACGCTAACTAAACGTATGGAGAAAAAGCTTGACGGCGACTACACAAGAATGCTACGAGCAATTTTGAACAAGTCATGGAGGCAGCACCCCACAGAGTGGCAGCTGTACGGCTACCTACCAACCATCACAAAAACTATCCAAGTTAGACGAACCAGACATGCGGGACACTGCTGGAGAAGTAGGGACGAGCTCGTTATGGACTCCTATTGACCCCTTCACATGGACGAGCAAAAACAGGACGACCAGCTAGAACCTATATACAGCAGCTCTGTGCCGATACGGGATGTAACCCTGAAGACCTACCGGAAGCAATGGACGACAGGGAGAGGTGGCGAGGGAAGGTCAGGGATATCCGTGCTGACGGCGTGACGTGATGATGATGATTTGTCGTTCACTAATGAGATACACAAATCTAGCTTGTTTTAATTTTTTCCATTTCATAGAAGCTTTCTCTACTTTTTCATATTTGTTCTTTCATTTTTCTCTTCAAGATTTTAGGTAATGAGAATTATTCACATTTGTTCGGTCAGTTTTTTTTTTCTTTAATTTTTATTTCCATAAATATCTGTCTTTTTTTTTTAATCGATTCCAATATTGCATTTGAAAATTTACCATTTTGTGATGTTATTGTCATAAGGTTATTTTGAAGATGATATCATCCAAATGATTGTCCTAACCAGCTACACACTCCTGAAGCTTCTCCCTGACCTTCAGCAGCACTTGTCTCTAATGTTGCTGTGATTTCGTGAAATATTTCTTATTTGTTAGGACAATCATATAAGTGTCAGGGCGTGACAGGAATAGCCGACCAATTGGATCGGGCTTCTCCGACCGCAGTAAAGGCGAAAGTGAAAAGCTGTAGGTCATGTAATCACTTCGGTTGCTGGGTCACGGACAACTCAGTCACTTGGAACCTGTCCTTCAGAATCAAGGGTCGTTACTCATGGCCAGCAGATGGCCTTGTTGGAGAGGGGGAGTCTTCTCCCTTTGCAGAGATGCAGTCGGCGTATTCTTCAGTAACAGCCGACCGGATGGTAATAAACCTGTTTTTCCGCAAAAGACTTCTTAACATTGGTAAATGTCATATAAAAAACTGGTTATATCCAAAAGGAACTTCGCTAAGTAGATACTGGACGAAATTTTGTTTTCTCTTATACACACACACACGCAAAATATATTTGAGTTCGTGACGGCATTTTAAGAAAAGTTATATCGTAACAACTATGTTGAGTCAAACGTTTTATTGTCCAATCAGCTAGGGCTGTATAATACACTCTGCTAAGGGGTAAGAACTCCCTCCCCGATAACGAGTGTCCGGATTATGACACTAAACTATCTGATGGTGAGGCTTGAGTAATGTTGGAGCTTTGGGGAATCCAGAGTACGCCTTCATTGCCATTGCTCCCTGGTTCACTCTGACCCGAAGTGGTAGCATCTGATAAGACCCTATCAATATGTTAAATAAAACTAAACAGTGTACTTATGCTAAACTGAATTAGTTGAGATTGGACTGTTTTGATATTAAACTGCGTACTTATGCTCAACTGAATAGCTTGAAATGTAACTGTTTTTGAGATTTAATTGTGTGCAAACAAAAAAACTATACTTATACTAAACTGAATTGTTTGAAATAGAACTGTTTATATGTACAAAAATGGATGTGCCATAAAACCAAACCAAGCCAAACCAAATCGAAAGTTTTACAATATTTTGGGAACGTGAGACACAATTTGGTAGCTTCGGATGGTTTTGTCGATTTCGTGTGGGTGGCGAACCACACAAGACGGTGAGAAGCCAAGGTCCCCTGATGCTTTCTTGATTTTCCTCTATGGCTGGAAACATGACTACGGAATTCACGATTTTAGGCCTACCTCACCTTGCCTGATCGTTGCGGTCCTTGCAATCCTAGTTAAATTTTTTCAACAATCTGGTCATTGTCAAATGATCGGCTGCTCCTTTTCAGTTCACACAAAAATGTTTTTTGGTTGCTTCGGCAGCGTTATGACCCAGATCGAACTCGTAAAGCATAAGTTCCCGTATTAGACAATATTTTGCGTTTATCTGTGCGACTTTTAAATCACACGTGGAGTGAAGCAATGCACGTTTCGGCAGCGCACCAACTCCTACAATACTACTCAACCTAACGGAAGCTTTCGACTGTTTATTTGCTTTGGTCACGTGATATACACGCTGCAAACTAAGCATGTACGAAAATACTGCACAATTTCGAACTCACCCAAGTAAAAAGAATTTTTTTTTTTTTAGATTTTTAGATTCTCGGAACTTCAAAATCTGAAATAATATTAACAAATGTGCAAATCTTTTGATTCTGACTGAGTCCAGAAATTACATTTAATCTCACAGTTTATATGTTTTCGTTTTGAGCTGGAATTAATTTATTTTACTCTAAATATAAAGCTGTGTCTTAACAATATGATCGCTATTATTGTCTTCCGTTTATTAGACGTTCTTTTAACGGCTTCTAATTATTGTTATATTATCATTATTATTATTATTATTATTATTATTATTATTATTATCATTACTACTACTACTACTACTAATGATAATAATAATATTAATAATAATAGTTGTAGTTGAAGTTATTAGCATTATAGTGTCTGTCGTCATTGTTATAGTTGCTATCATCGATGCTGTTCTTGTTTTATTTTTGTTCTAAATTCCCCGCCGCGTGACAAAATGGCGGCAAGCAACTTGGAGTAATTACTGTCTTATGAAAATTTTACAATTTCGCTGCGAACGAGAATTTCAAATTAAAATTGACCTCGACCGAAAAAAGGTGTGAAAAAAGAAAGAAAGAAAGAATAAAAATTGACGTGAAAATGAAATAAAATATGAAAAAGAATGAAATAATTTTATGGGATGAAAAAGAAAAGGTGTATTGAGAAGTGAAGAATGTATTACGTCAGTTAGTTGGCTGGTTGATTGGTTGGTTGGTGGGTTTGTTAGTGTTTCATGGCATATCAATCCTTGAGGATATTCAATACAAAATATTGTTTATATATATATATATATATATATATATATATATATATATATATATATTGGCAGCATTTCTTCGTTGATACAAATTTCATTAAACATAAAATATAAAAAGATAAAACTTATTATATAAGTTTAAAACCTCGAATTTAGTCATTAGAAATAATTCCTCTCCCTCGATTGGAGTTTTGCAAAAAACCAACGTTACATATAAATTTAAATGTCCTTTTGGAGATTGTATCTCTAATAATAATAATAATGTATATATTGGTTTAACCTCAAATACCCTGTCAAGGAGACTTATAATGCACCTTTCTGACACAAGTTCAATAGCTCAGCATTTAAAAAAAACATTCATGCCCAACAACACAATTAAGGAAAATTCTCACCGACAACACAACAATATTAGAACATCAAAATAATAAACAAAAACTACAGATTCTCGAAGCACTACATATTAGAAACATGCAACCAACACTTAATAGAATTAATATTCAAACCAGTGCTAATGTACTTAAATGTCTTTAGCTACTGACACTAATTATAGAAACCCATTTAAAAGCAAATGCCATAATCTTTAACGGTAAAGACGCTCTTACATAGAGGTAATATGCTAAAACAAAAGTTACATCACTTTTGTAATAGATCCTCCCCTGATGATGGCCCAAAGTCGGGCAGAAAGTACTAGGGATACATACAACTATGGACAATACATAAATCAATTCCCCCCGAATACGATAAAAGCAGTACGGGAATTCGAACGGATCCAAAAGAGAATATGTAGGCATAAAATGTCTATTATGTTTAATGAAATTTGTATCAACGAAGAAATGTTGCCAAAATATATATATATGATTTGTAGGCAACTTCATTTTAAACGTTATTTTAGAGCTCATTTGTCTTCTGCACAAAGTTAAATGGTTTAAAGTATTTGTATCTACTATTACTAATTTAATTTAATATAAATCAATTTTCACACAGTTAAATGATTTCGAGGATTCCAATGTAACACCAATAATTTTATTTAATGTTAATTATTTAGTTGCACACAGTTAAATGGTTTCATGTACTCGTATCAAACATTAATAATTCTGTTCAATATTAATCAATGGTTTGCACAGAGTAAAATGATTTTAAATATTGTTAAATATATTACTTATTCTCTTCATCATTTTTCCCATCTAATATATACAATTTGCTTACAGTTTAATGGTTTCAAAGAACTAATGATAATTCTTAGTAAATTATTAAGCAGTTCTATTTGACTTCAAGATCCCCCATCTTGAAGTCAAATAGAACTGCTTAATAATTTACTAAGAATTATCATTAGTTCTTTGACAGATTCTACCAGTTCGGGTCATAGTGGAACTGAGAATAATCGCAATGAAGGGGAGTTACACGTTCCCTAAAACTTCAGGACTTGAACCTCGCCATCAGATGCTGTTTAGTGTCATATACAGGACACTCGTTGGACAGAGGGCGTACTTTTTTGCAGAGGTGCAATCGACGTATTCTACAGCCCCAGCAAACTGGGCAGAAATACATTAAGGTAATAGAAGCAATGAATGTAAGGAGAAAGAAAGAAAGAAAGAAAGAAAGAAAGAAAGAAAGAAAGAAAGAAAGAAAAGGTGAATGCAGAAAAAAGAAAAAAAGGAAAGGAATAAAGAAGAATAAAAATATAAATTAATCAAACAAGCAAAAAGAATAGGAAACTGTACAAAAGAAAGAAAGAAAGAAAGAAAGAAAGAAAGAAAGAAAGAAAGATTAGAATTGAATAGAATAGAATTTTTTTAAAAAACACAGAAAGCAAAACTAAAACGAAAGATAAAAATGTTTAGAAAAGAAAGAAAGAAAGAAAGAAAGAAAGAATAGGATGAATAGGGGAGAAGTCAAAAGAAAGAAAGAAAGAAAGAAAGAAAGGTGTACGAAAGAATAAAACAATAGGATTAATAGGAGAGAAGACAAAGGCAAGAAGAAAGAAAGAAAGAAAGAACAGTTTTTTTTTATTACAAAAAATGATTTGATAGAGAAACACTGAATCTAAGAAGAACGAAGACTAGTGAAAGATTAGGATTATGTAACTTTTGAATACATCAACAATTACATGGGTCACGGTGTGTCAAGTATAATTTCTCTTGTTCTAGATAGAGTGTAAAGGAATCTATAATTAGAATTCATTAAAAAAAAAATTATTCATTATTTACTGAAGGTTAAGAGCTCTTAGTGACTAGCTGGATAATTATTTTTACTGCTTTTGCAACGTAGATTGCAAGGTAAAACAATATGGTAAAAAGAAAGAAAGCAATATTAGAAAAAGGAAGATTGTTTAGCGTCGATCTGCTGAGTCCTGTTATGTCTATTATGACATATTATTATATTTAGCATTTAAAAAGTGTTCTTTAATTGAATTCAAATTTGAAGACGATACAGCAAGACATATATTTACTGAACAAGAAGTCGATTATGACCTGACAGCAAAGAATGAGCCTACTATCAATGGTTTGAGAGATAATAGTTCTTTGATCATAGTTCAGTTATTCGTCTTTGATTTTTTTTTGTCAGATATGAGTAAAAATGGGATTGAAAAAAAGAAACAAAAATGACAAGTTTAGAAGAAATAAATTTCTTAGTTATTTTTACAGAAACTACACCATATAAAGGGAACACAAAAACACCACTGAATAGAGCAAGTTTTCGGCAACAAACACTATTTTACATCATAACGTAATTTATTTTTGCGTACGACGAAGAATAGTTTACATGCCACAGCAGTGGAGGTGACTCATTTTTCGCTGTGACGATGACAGTATCGATGTCATGAAAATGTTGTCCCTCTTGATCGATGAGCTGATCTAAGCGCCCTTCATGTTCTCGGTTGACAAGTGTGGCTTAATATTTACATCGCTGTTCCCTCTGCCAAAATGCACAACTCACTACCTAACTGTGCTCACACCCATCGTTTGGTCTTCGTAAACATTCAACAAGAGTCGATGAATGTCAGTAGGTGTAAATTCTTCTGCATGTATTTTAAGTATAGCTATATAACAGTCATTTGTTTCTGCGCAGCTTGTTCTATTCGACCAATTAATAGGACCATGTCACTTGCTATCACTTCTGGTCAGAGTGGATCTGGGAGCAATTGTAACGAAGAGGTACTCCACATTTCCTAAATCTCCAAGGCTGGAGCCTCGACATCAGATGGTTTAATGTTATATCCAGGACACTTGTTTGGGGAGGGGTCTTAACCCTATGGAGAGATACACTCGGTGTATTCTACAGACCCAGCCAACTGGGCTTTGAAAAAAAGGAGAGAGAATAAAAACGAAAGTAATTCTACTTCTGTCCATCAATAGTTCTTACATTTACATGTAAAATTCATACGCTGAATAAAACAACTATCATATTCCAGTTCCACTCTGATTCAGAATGGTAATACCTGTTAGTGTCCCATGGGTCAAATAGATCTGTTTAAAAATTATTCGCAATTCGATAGGACCGTGTGCAAATAAATAAATAAATAAATAAAACCTCTCAGAAACAACTAAAAAAATGTAAAAATGATCGTACAATGAACGCAATTCCCTAACCTTTAGACCTAAAATAACTCTAGACAGGTTGACATGCCATTAAAATCAATCAACTATCATTTACACAGATGTCAGTAAAAATAAACAAGGAGACGGTGACCTGATGTCATATTTAAAGCATCATTTCCGCCTAGACCAGTTATATTCAGTAACGATGAGTCTGTTCATGATTTAAATGAATGACTACTTCGGAATATCAGCTAGCGTAAACAATCTGAGACCCGTGTGCTTGACGTAGCAAATCTAAGTCAAATCTGGCGGGTGGGGGGGGGAGTGAATGAATGAATAAAGGCTGAAAATAAAGTAAGAAAGTGATATATACAGAGAAAAAAGATGTAAACTTTTTTTTGTCTTTATATTATTTTATTTATTTATTTATTTATTTTTTGGAGTGTATTTGTTTGTGCTCCCACACCTTAAACTAGTTATGTTTATACCTGTAAAATATTTGACACCCCCGTATCTTGAATATTATTTTGCTGTCAGGCGCCATTTTTTCCCCATGCTCCGTGCACCAAACTCAATGACCAGGCTGACGGGAATGTCGGTCTCGAGAAGTTCCCATTACAAACGATTTCATTCGAGATTTCACCGGCTTTCTTTGTTTCTCTAGACATAAGAATCCGGATGTGAGCGTCCCACGTCATCTTTTAATGGTCGCCATCTTCTTTTATGTCGAGAGTAACCGGCTTGTCGGGTGGCACGCTGATTACCTACCTCTTTTATTTCGTTTTTCTTGTCTCATGCTATGTTTGATGTCATAAACCTAAATCGAGCGTTTTATTTTATGTTGTTCTGTGTTCCTGATTTCGTATCTTAGCAAAAAGTTTTGTACAAAATTAATTTTGTAAAAAGAAAAGTATGACATCTACAGTATCGCCCATAAATAAGTGACTCCCCTAACATTTTCTCTCTTTTATAAAGACTTCAATTGCCAGAGCAAAGATACCGTGGTCTTATGATTTTGGAGAAATCAAATCGGGTATTATTACGTATTATTTATTGCCAAACTCAAAAGTATCGAAACTATCCGAAAAAAAGAAAAAGGAAAAAAAGATCGAATGAATGGAAAAGAAATTAGAAAAAAAATATTAAAACGAATAAAAAGCGAACGAAAGAAGTATATATCTTATTCTGAGAAAGCAATATAAGATACCAAACTCCTCGCTACAGCTTATTTCAGAATTGATCTCTGAACCTAGAATTGTCATTCTCCTACACTGGTTGCTTACAAATGTTAGAGATCCTAATCTTCCTTATTATTTTACTCATAGCTAAGAGAAGACATTGATTCATACCATTTCCGAGGGCATTGGTGCAAAGTGAAAAATGACAAATTTTATTCAGTCTGATCGACCTTTGCAAAGGAAATATTCAATAAAAGCCTCATTATTATAAGAACATATTTTTAAAATCGTCTTTTATTTCAAAGCAAAATTTTTGTAGCAAATAATAAATGAAGGAAACTAGTTTTACCTCTTTAAAAAAAAGCAAGAAAAAGATGATATCGCGTAGAAAATGACTATGGAGATGATCTTGCGCTTTTCGTAAATGCACCGACTCAAGCCGAAAGCAGCGAGAACTCAGGGAAAACAATGTTCATGTGTTTAAACAATATGGAACGATGCCCACAATTAATGCCAAACCTCTGAAATAAGTAGAACGGCTCGATAGCAATATCTAATCTGAAAATTATGTCAACATACACATAAGATTGACTGCAATTGACAGGATGTCGATCACATGGAAATCTGCTCTCTCTCACAAAATAAAACAGGATTTCTTCCAGGCTGTAACTATATCGGTAGTTCTGTACAATGGCACCACCTGGACTTTGTCGAAACGCACGGACAAAAGTCTCGGTAGGAACGAAGATGAATGTTGCGTGATGTTTTGAACAAATGCTACAAACAACACTCCACAAAACAGAAGCTGTACAGTCACTCACCTCCAATCTCACAAACCATCCAAGTTAGACGAACAAGGCATGCTGGGCACGGCTGGTGGAATAAGGACGAACTCATCAGCGACGTTCTCCTATGCTATCCTACACATGGACGCACAAGTCTTTGCCGTTGCCGACAAACAAAAATCTACATTCATCAGCTCTGTACATACACTAGATGCAGTGTGCCAGGAACGATAGCAGATAGGAATAAATGGCGTGTGTGTGTGTGTTAGAGAGAGAGAGAGAGAGAGAGAGAGAGAGAGAGAGAGAGAGAGAGAATCAGTATGACATGATGATGATATATCTATTTGCTTATAGAATTTCAACACTGTTCATTAATAATGTCTAATATCATCCGTTTTCATTGTGTAATCATCATCCAGTCACGCTGACAGAACGGAGTTAACTGACTCTCTCTCTCTCTCTCTCTCTCTCTACATCCATTCCTGTCGTCCATCGATCTTGACAGGTTTTTTAGACTACATTCGGTGTCCACGCAGAACTGATGTATGTCGCTCTTTGTTGGATGGCTAACACTGGTGTGTCCATATATGGGAATCAATTGAAGAACGTCACTTATGGGTTCATCCTTACTTCTCCAGCAGTGCTCCGTATGTCCAGTTTGTTTAACTTGGATAGTTGGTGAGATAAGAAGGAAGTGTCCGTACAACTGCTGTTTTGTAAGGTGTTGTTTCAAGGAATTGTTCAAGACAGCATGCAGCATTCTTATGTAGTTCCCATCTAGCTTTTTTATCAATGTGTTTTGTCTGCATCCATGAGGTGCATTCATACAGTAGTAAGGACACATCTACGGCTTAAAAGAAATTCCGTTTTATTTTATCAGATTTCTATATTTCTGTCAGTAGTTTTCTACGGTTTCATTATAAGTAAGTTGACATAACTTTCAGTCGATGAGATGATGCTGCCAAGGTATTTTAAGGGGTTTACTAATTTTAGAGGCTTGCTACTCAGAGTGAAGCTGGCTTCATATCATTCGAAAACTTGACGTCTATCTTATTTGCGGTTATGTAGATACCAATATCTCTTGTTGCTTCCTCTAGGCTATGTTGAAGGGATTCTGATTGGGCTTATAAATTTAAGAGAAGAGCTTTATCATCTGCGTAGTCTGCCTCAAACATTGTTTCGGTGGGATATCAACTGCTTCTTTTTTCCGCGTGAAATCATTTTCTTTTGTTAGATCTATGGACGTATGAAGTTCATAGCCTAGGCAGAGAATAAACAGATATGGTACTTATGTATCTCCATGCAAAACTCAAACGAAAATGTCGAAGAAGTCAATGTCTCCATCAGGTGAATGAACCATTGCTTTCTTGTTTTTGTAAAGAATGATTATAGACGTAACTGTTTATTTGAAGAGACCCTATCAATAATTGTTCAATCTTTCTTCTGAGAATAGAACCAAATGTCTTTGAGGAATCTATGAACAATAAAGTTGTATCGATATTATTGGTTTGTATACCTTTAATGATTCATGTCAGAATCTATGAGATTGTTGAGTGATTCCTCCAAGGAATTTCCTCAATTTCATGGCGGATACGGTTGAGAAGCATTGCATCATAAACCCTTGCAGCAATTGCTGTGAGAGTTATTCCTCAGTAATTCTTAGCAATTTTGGTGTCTCGTTTCTTCGAGAAGGAAAGGATGCGGCTTTTTTTCTCCTATTTCTCTATTGTGTTTTGTTTATAGACATCATTGGATAATCGAAGAAGTACGTCATCAAATTTTCTTATCTTCCAAACTTCTGGAGGAATTTCGTTAAAGTCTTTTCTGCTTTTTTTTTTTTCGAAAAGACCTTTTCTGCTTTTTTTAAAGAATTATTCATCAAGTTTTTCCTCCATAAACTATCCTGGTTTGATGTGGAATTGGCTATTAATGATTTTTTTTTTAGATAGGTTTGTCAGTGATTTCAGGACTTCGGAATGTAGTATACTACCGCTGTGTCTTAAAAACAACGAGGAACATGTATATATATATATATATATATATATATATATATAAACAAATAATCTTATATCTTTATTTGTCGACGGTGATACTTGTGTGGAGTCGTTGAGTGATCGGGGAGAGAGAGAGATCGTTCATACGGAGGAGCTGCCGGGAGTCAAAATTGCCAGTGAGATCTGCTTCAGTACACAATTCTCGACTTAATTGAATCTTATATATCTTGCCTTATATAATGCTTGCCTTTCACTGGCCATGCCTTACGCTCAGGTAAGGCTTGTTTCCGGATTTGTTTTGTTTATTTTACCTACGGCCGGATTTATCTGTCAATAACATCCGCTGGGTTCGTTACAGGTCAATATGTTATAATACAGGAGTAGATTCTTGAAACGTTCTTTCCACTTCTGTCGTCTTTCTTCTAAGCAGCTTTTAGTTTTATTCTGGGAGCGGGGAGCTCTTCCCTCCGTTCGTTTCATTTACTGTCTGCCATGCTAATCGTGATTGTCTATCTACCGAATTTCAGATTTTATTGCTTTGGCCGTAGACATGTTTAGCTGTTCTTTTAAGAATGCGTTTGTTCTCTCTGGACTTTCTTCAGTTTCTGCGCGCTGGTATTCATATTTATCTGTTATTTGTTTAGCTGTATAGTATTAGCATCTGTTTTTACTTACCCCAACATTGTCCAGTTGGCTGAGGCTGTAGAATGCACCGACTGTATGTCTGTAAAGGACTAAGACTCTCCTAATGAGGGTCCTGTGGTCCAGTCATCTGGGGCTGTAGAATACACCGACTGCACTTCTGCAAAGGGGTAGGACTCCCCTAACGAGTGCCTCGGACAAGACACTGAACAATCTGGTGGTGAGGTTTCTAGTTATGCTGGAGCTTTGAGGAATGCAGAATACTCCTTCATTGCCCAAAGCTCCCAGGTTCACTCTTATATCAATGGGTTAAATAGAACTAAACTGCATATTTATGCTAAACGGAATTGTTTGAATTAGAACTATCTGACTAAACTGAATAGCTTGAAATTGAATGTTTTTGACAATTAAACTGTACTTACATTTAAACTGCGTGCTTATGCTAAGCTGGATTGTTTGAAATGGAACTTTTTTTACATTGAAACTGTACTTACACTAAACTGAATTGTTTTGACATTTAACTGTATGTAAACAAAATCTGTACTCATACTAAACTGAATTAGCTGAATTAGAATTATTTGAATAAACTGAATTGTTTGAAATAGAACTATTTGCATAAAAATGGATTTGGCGTTAAATAACCTGCAAATCCCAGCCAACCGACCAACCTTACCCCAACAATAAATATCTCTAACGGCCAACATATAAGTAGTCTTTCACTCCCTTAGACTTTTGAATGACAGTGAAATACACTAGTTTTTTATTCTCTAAGAATATTAAAAGAAGTAAACAGCTTCTGGTAAGCCAACATGATAGCCTCACTATTAATCTCTTTCACGAGTCCTATTTTGAAGAAAGAGACTCTAAATACACCAAAAATGTTTGAAAATAATTAAAAATAAAACAAAAGATTCAACGAATTGTAGAATAAGCAATAAATATATGGTAACCGCAAGAAATAAGTTAGATACTGTCTTTTTAATTGGAATCATTTTGAGATGAGGCTTCTTAATCAGAGAATTCATTTTTATTCATTGTGGACTTTTTTGTCCTCATCTTGGTAGTTTTTGTGCTGTTTCTTCTTTCACTACGTTTCGGCCAAATTTCACATCTGGCCTTCTTCAGGTGATTTACCGCGACCTCGGATAGGAATGCTGAGTCTTGTAACCGTATCCCCAGTAATTACTGCCTTCCATAGTTGTTGTCTATCGCACCACGTTTTTGACCAAGTAAACCTCTGGCCGGATTGGGTAGGATTTGAAACCGCTATCTTCTGACAATGCTCACCTGGAACCGAAGGGCCCGTGGTGCAGTGGATAGAGGCGTTGAGTAGTGAAAAGTGAAACAACACAAAAACTACTAAGATGAGGACAAAAATGTCCGTAAAAAATAAAAATTAATTCTCAAGTTAGATACTCTTCAAGAAAACATTTGAAAGACATACTACGAATGTCGAATACAAAAACGTTGTTACTGCCCATACAGAAGCAGCAGCGGAGTGCATACCAACTAAACCAATCACTAACTGTAGAATTCCAAGGGAGACAATTATATAATTCTCCACAAAAAAAATGAAATCCAGTTATTTTTAGTTCGGATAATAAAGTTTTTATTTTTCTACATTTTAAAATTTGTTATACGTGTACTTATTTATGGGCTATATTATTGAATCCTTTCTCCTTGGCAAGGCTGACAATGAGAGTAAGAGATTTTAACTGTTATTGCCTGGATCGGTGAAAATGCTACAGGAGAGTTGTTTTAGAAAAGTATGTTCTGCACAATTGTAAAGGTAGCCCATCGATATTGATGATGAAGCTTCTCTGTATTTTGGGCTCAAAAGTGCAGTATTTGAACTTAAATTCTAGAAAATTTCTATGTCTTTGGAATAAGGAAAATGCTGAAAAATTGTAAGAAACAAGAAATAAAAACACTGGATGCATTGGGTACATTCCTGTCAGCACTCTCTTGAACTGCAGATTCACGTGAAGCAGCTGCACAAATTTCAACGAGATGCTAGATTCCACTCAGTAACCATCTCGTCATGGACGTAAAGCGTAAGACAAAGGAAACGGGGAAATCCCCCCCTACTGTTCTTCCTTTTTTTATCACGGTCAAAGATTTTTGAAAGTTGAAAGCTTATCAGCGAAAGAGGGGTCACCATAATCGATGCCAGCTTCTGGGGAGTTACAGTACCTAGTTTTGACCGATTAAAGTTTTCTGTTAAAGCCAGACAATACTTGTTAACAAGCTCATCATCATCATGACGTGCGGCTAGCATGGATATCCCTGACCCTCTCTCTCCACGTCTCCCTATCATTCATCGCCTCCGGCAGGTCTTCAGAGTTACATCCCGTATCATCACATAGCTACTGTATGAATGTTCGAGCTGGTCGTCCTGCTTTTGATTGGCCATATGCGGGGGTCCACAGGAGCACATCACTTACGATCTCGTCCTTGCTTCTCCAGCAGTGTCCCGAGTGTCTGGTTCGTCTAGCTTGTATAGTTTTCGTGATAGGTGGTAGGTGGCCGTACAGTTGGCGCCTTGTGGGGTGTTGCTGCCAGGACCTGTTCAATATTGCGCGCAACATTCTTGTATAATTGCCGTCTAGCTTCTTCTCCAACCGTTTAGTCAGCGTCTAAGTAGTGCATCCATACAGCAGTATCGACACGACCGCAGCCTGGAAGAAACTGCGTTTCATTTTATCGGTCAAGTTCCTAAATCATTACTCCTGAGTAGTAACGTCTGTCTTGGTGACTCATTTATAATCTACTCAATAAATTGTAATAGAAATGATTTTGACAATTAAACTGTATACTCTTGCTAAACTGAATTATTTGAAATAGAACTATTTTCATAAAAATGGATTTGACATTAAACAAGCTACAAAGGTTGATATGCCTGAAACCCAACCAACCAACCAAGCTGCAACTTGGAAGAAATCTTGTTTTATTTTGGCCGAAAGATCAGATTTCCATATGATTGATAACCAGTCAATAGTAGTCCACCCCTTCGCTAAGGGTATGTTGGCTTCACTTTCTGTCAATGAGATGTTGCTACCGAGGTATATGAACTAGTCTACATTGTCACCTAACATAGAGATGGTTCCTTAGTAGTTAAATGACCACTTTCCTCCTATCTCACGACCATTTTAGCAAGATGAACAAGACTTGCCGGCGAAGAAAGGACGAGCTAATAATCGACTTTTTTTTTTTACCCATAAACAAGAACGTGGCCGTATTTGCCAACCAGCAAGGACTTACATACGTCAACTCTGTGCAGACACATGATGCAGTCGATAGTACCTACCAGGAACGATGACCGATGGGGACGGAGGGTAAGAGAGAGTTAGGGAATTCAGTGCTGTCATCACGATTTGATGATGATGATATCACTTCGTTTTGGTTTTTGGAAATTCATCTGACGTGTAAGATTTGAGGATATGGAGAAAATTCAAAGAATTCCGATAGTGCAGCTTTGCACTCTATCAGAAGAAAAATTTCAGAGGTACTTCGACTAATAGAAAACTCACTGGAATAAGCGTAAGTAATTTTTTGGAAGTATTTTTAAAATGTTAGCCTTTGATTTATTGTCAGTTTCAGTTTCGATGCTTTCTGAAAATACCTTGTTTATATATAACCGTACTATTGTGTGCAAATTATTCGCATGAGATAGGGATACTTGATATCATATGAAAAACTCTTAAGACGCACCTGCACGAAAGATATAGATATAAATGTATAATGAATGCAATTCCTTAACCTCTAGACATGGTGGGTTGAAATATCGTTATAATCCATCAATCGATCAATCAAAATGTTCAATATATATATATATATATATATATTGAGCTCTTTACCAGGAAAATTTAAAAGTTCACTGTTGAATGGGTTTTTTATCCTGATGGAATTACTCCCAACTCTGGTTCAACTGGACCGAATAATACTATATATATATATATATTGTTTTCTTTTTCCTTCCTTCTTTTGATTCGAAATCTTTCTCGATAAACAAACGAAATATAAATTCTATACAATATTCCTAATAAGTCAAATAACGTAAATAAAAAACAAACTCTTTCTGGCTGATTAAACGGCCAACTCTTTCTTGATATAAAGATTTTCCCAAGGTATTTGTATTTTTGTATTTTTTAAACACCCATCTTTGATTTAACATCACTAATGTCATCCCTCACAGTCCTGATGATGGTTCATTAAAACGGAAACGCTATAGTGTCAACTTTGCTTTTCAATAAACCTCTCCTTCTACTTGGAGTACCTTGTCATCAATTTTTCTCTATATTGTCGGATAATACTCCATTATTTACTTCCATATATATTGTTTATAAGATTTTAGTTAAAGACTACGGAACTTTTCTTTTTATGATCTTATGTTTTTTTTACAAAACTCGTTTCGTAGTATCAGTCTAATTGATATAGAAGTTGTCCAAGGTTCTGCTTTTAAGCACTTTTGATTATATTGATTGATCGTCTTCAGGGGGATAATAAACATCATAAGATTAGAAAAAAGGAAAGTTTTTTTTTATTAGCTTTGGTTTGCTTTGATTTTATGGCATATCAACAATTGTTGGATATTTAAAGCTAAATCCTCTTTTTACATATATACATTATAAATATGAGATATGTAAATAGCTACAATATATTCCATCTTTAGTTAATGCATTCTACATATATCATGATTTTATACTTTCTCTTTTCTTTTTTTCTCTTTTTTTTTTTCCTTCCTTCTTTTGATTCGAAATCTTTCTCGATAAACAAACCGAACATAAATTCGATACAATATTTTTGATAAGTCAAATGACGTATTTCAAAAAACAAACACTAATTTACTCATTAAACGGCCAACTCTTTTTTGATACACAGATTTTCCCAAGGTTTTTGTATTTTTAAACATCCATCGTTGATTTCACATGAGTAATATAATCCCTCACAGTCCTGATGATGGTTCAATCGCACCGAAACGCTTTACTTTTCTACAAATCTGTCCTTCTACTTGGCTTGCCTTGTTATCAATTTTTGTCTGCTTGTTTATATATATATATATATATATATGGTGATTATCTGTGTCTTATCCTTCTTCACTTGATTCCTTTTTGTTTAGAATATTTCCATGATTTCTCTGTCTCTCCGTTGTATTCTAACTTTATTTCTTACTTTTGTATACACACACACACACACACACACACACACGCACGCATATATATATATATATATATATATATATATATATATATAATGCAGTTATTTATAGGTCAAAATGCGCAATATTAATGATATATCATATATATACGCGTATATCTAAGTTATTATAGCGTAGACACAGAGTCAATGGTGATTGGTAACTCAGTTTCTCGTCTATGCAATCATTAGAACAAGAAACTGACAGTCAACAACTGTTTTTGACTTTGTCTCTTGGAAATTAAAAAAATAGATTATACAAAAGAAGTATATATATATATATATATATATATATATATATATATATATATATATATATATATTGTGTAATCAGATGGAAACTCAAACCTGGTTAAGTTTTCATAATAGATGTGAATGTGAATTTTGTTATATCCCTGCGAAGGAATAAGGGATTAACAATTGTCATACATCGAGCACTCTCATAGATTTATATGATATTCCTCATATATTCTATAATCTTATTTACCAACCCCTCCGCTCGGCCAGGATATGACACAAGGTCAATTTTTAAGCGGAGTTTAACAGGTTTGAATTCAGAGATTTCCTACTCCTAGACTAGTTGCCTCACCAAGGCTGAAGAACCCAGTCTGTCCTACCATTTAACCACAGCTGGGGAGAGAATAATTGGATTCATACCTTTCCCAAGGGTATTAGTGCTATGTGAAATGCAATGAGCCTCGTCAGGATTTGAACTCGTGTCGCCGTGTCCATTTCCTTCAACGATAGCCATTACACCACGGGCACCTCATATATTCTATAACAGAATAATCCACACCCACTGTCTTCAGACGCTGACTGGATATATATATATATATATATATATATATATATATTACAACAGTTTATGGTTGTCACTATTTGGTAGACCTAATGCAATGTAATTTGGAAATTGCTCAATATCTGTGATAGACCTATAATATAATATTACCATAGATAAATACATATTAGTTTTTATATATATTTAATAGCATGAATACTTGTCTGCGACAAAAGGTTTCATGCTGTCTTTACACAGCAATCGTCAGGCAGAAAAAAAGCTTTTTATGCCTGACGATTTCCCTGTAAAGACGACATGAAACCAGAGGTTGCAGATAAATATCCATGCTATTAAATATATACAAAAACTAATATATATTTATCTATTATTATATATATATATATATATATATATATATATATATATATATATCTTCCGTTCATTTGATATATTTCAATGTTTTCTTTTTTCTTTACGCAAGATTCTTTCTTTCTCTTTCTTTCTTTCTTCCTTTCTTTCATGTTTCAGTCATTCTTTCTTTGATTTTTCTTTCTTTCTTTCTTTCTTTCTTTCTTTCTTTCTTTCTTTCTTTCTTTCTTTCTTACTTCAACATCTTTCTTTCTTTCTTTCATTTTTCTTTTATTCTTTCTTTCTTTCTTTCTTTCATTTTTCATTCTTTCTTTCTTTCTTTCATTTTTCTTTCTTTCTTTCTTTCTTTCTTTCTTTTCCCTTGATCAATACAATTGGTGTTAAGAGTTGATTTATATGCGAGTTTTAAAAGAAACTAAGCATATGTATTTTTGCTTTTTTCCTCTATATATCCGTTGTTAAAGACTAATTTTATTTACTCGAAGTAATTCAAGTATTTTGTGTGAAAGTTGGCACGAATTGGATAACGCATGTTTATGTGTGTATGAATATTTGGCATGCGTGCAATTGTGTCTGTCCATACGAAAACATGTCTGTAAACTTGTATCTTGGGTCAAGTGAAGATTGATTTATGCCAAAATATTTAAATCCATTTGTCGCGTTAAATTATCAGTTCAACGTGAATGAAAGAAACATCGACGGATTTCGTTTCCAGCTAATATTTCACGTTTCTCTCTCTCCCTCCCTCCCTCCCCACCTCACCTGAATCTTTCTTCTTCTTCTTCTTCTTCTTCTTCTTCTTCTTCTTCTTCTTCTTCTTCTTAATTGCTCACTATCTTTTCCGTCTTTTCTTTGTTTCTTTCTTTGTGTACACACACACTCTCTTTCACTTTCTCTCTCTCTCTCTCTCTCTCTCTCTCTCTCACACACACACACACATATATATATATATATATAATTGTATATATCTATATTACAGCTCATGTGTATGTGTGTATGTTACAACAATATCAAAACATCAAAACTAAAACATTTATTTGTTCATGTATGATTCAAATTTAAAATCAGTTTTATTTGCTGCGAGACTAATGTATAATCTCAACATCCTAATATACATATACGTTTCATCAAAAATGACCGAAAAATATTGCTTATATATTCTGTTATGAGATCTTTCTTGCCGACTTGTTAAAATGTTGCAAATATGGATTAATGTTATACAAAAACTGCCCAAAACTTCTTTTACAGTTTGTAGGTTGGTTGGTTGGTTTTCAGTCAGTAAAAGTCATGCTGGGACACGAAAGGGTGTCATCATCATTCATTTTCTTGAAAAAAGTCGAACTGTTAACAGGGCTTCCTATTACCAACTTCCTAGGCAATATTCACCATATTTATTGAACAAGCCCCCCACTATATATATATATATATAGACGATTACATATATATTTCCTGTCTCGCGTTGGACAGTCTGTCGGTTTATCAAACCCTTTTGTTTCAGTATCTACCAATTAATCGATCTATCTAAATTGAATTAAATACTGAATCGTCGTCTACCAAATCAAAGAAATATGCTTAAAATAGAATCTGCTGCCTGATACATTGTCAGTATACATACTTTTGTATTATGCATAGTCCCTTTACAAACACTCATCCATGCATGTATATATATATATATATATATATATAGTTTGCTATTTTTATAAATAAAGACTGGGTTATATCAATGATGAAGCATATATATATATATATGTATTAATATATATATATGCTTCATTGTTTATATAAGCCAGTCTTTATTCATAAAAATAGGGAACTGAATTAATAGGCTCGAATATAAATTTTGAATATATATCTAAATTTTGAAATTAATTGAAGATAAGTAATACTGGATACTTACGTAAGTTTATTAAGGAATGTCGTACTTCCCTAAATTATTATTAAATCTGGAATATTATGTTGAAATATAACTAGAATAAGAAATTAAAATTTAATTTACTGTGATTCCAACCGGTAATAAAGAAAATAGAAAAATTAAAAAAATAAAAACTAAAAAAAAAAAAAACTAAAAAAAAAAAAAAACTGGAAGTGGGTAAACGGGGAGGTAACTCTTCAGCCCTCGTCTTAATTTATCCATTGGATCTGAACAGGACCTGTTTTTTTTTTGTGTGTGTTATTGATATTTATCAATAACCATAACAGGATGGAAATAAATTTATAATCCTAATGTGACCGATTTTTGTTTTTCTTAAAGAAAATATATATAAATATATATATATACGTGGTAGCTGACGCGATATTAAAACGATCAATTGAATGTAGGCAACACTAAAACGACTAATGTTCATTGAGTGTGCCGTTAAGATCTTTGTGTTATTGTTAGAATACTTACAGGAACCAATACGCCGTATATAACGTGACTTTTTTTGCTTCGTCCTTCTGCGTAATGATACAAGATTCATCTATTCGTAGCTAACCTGTCCAATTAGCTAAGCGCAGTCGAATTTCAATGTTTTCTGTTGTCTTTACCTGTTCTTTCGATTATGGGATTGTCGAAATTTGTTTGGTCCTTTTTTTCCGAGAAAATAACCCGGCTCAATATTACTTTCAGGGAATACGGTGTCTTATTCGTCATCTTAACTGACACGAACGCAAGGGGATTTTAGTTTGCTATCTTCATGCTTTGTCCGTTGATAGTCAAATATAATGGGGTGTGTCCTCGTGGTGTAATGGTTAAAGCAATGGACTGCGGAATCGTAGTTAGCGAGTTCGAACTCCAGGCGCTCTATTACGTTCACTTTCGGACAAATACCCTTGGAAAGGTGTGAACCTCTTAACCCTCCTAGCTATGGATTAAATTGTACCAATACTGTTCTCTTAAAAGGATGGCTTTGGCATTAAATAACCTACGAATGTTGATGTACCATTAAACAAAGAAACCAAACCAAATATAATTGATTATAGGTTGTTCGTGTGTGTGTTGAGAGAGACGAATGGTTGGATTTTTCGTTTATGGAATGGAATAATAACTCTTCAGAATTGACGATCAGATTACATCGAAACTTGATCGAACACTTTCTGTTACATCGAAACTTGATCGAACACTTTCTGTTACATCGAGACTTGATCAAACACTCTCAATTTTCCTCGGGGCCAGTCCTGTAAATGTAGCAAAAATTAATTAGTTAGTAATTAAATGTATAATTGTTCTTAATTATCCTCTCTTCCCCACCCCCTGTTCGTACTCCCATTCTTATCCATTCTAAATGACAGGAATTCGTTCTTTTTTTTTCTCTATCCAGATCTTCAAGTATACGATTTTTCTAAACTTTGAATCAGGGTTTCCCCTTACTTCGACCAAACCCTAAAATAGACCGTCTACATAATTTTCAAAGGACCCCTTGATAGACGGTCAATATTTTTCTCTGTGTGCTTGCTGACCGGTTATTTATTTATTGAAATATTTCTTTGCTGAATATCTTATCTGTGAGTCAGTTGACTGAATCATTTATTTATCTATTTATTCATTTAACTATATTTTAAAAGTAGATTATTTTTAGTAATATTTTGGCCAAAGTTGAATTTTAAACAGAGGGCCGCATTAAAAAAATTCAATCTTAAACTACACAAGGCCACAACACCGCCATGATTTTATTTAACATGAGTTCTGATCGTTTATTAAGGTGTTTATTTTGATTTGGAATTTGTTTTAATCTAGAGTTTGTTTTGATCTGGAGTTTGTTTTGATCTGGGATTTATTTTGATCTTCCTAGATCAAAATAAACCCCAGTGATTATGACTATTTTTTGTTAGCAAAGTTTGCAGCATTTTGAGGTGTTGTTATAAGCTGGTGCTAGTTTTCTTATTTTCCAGGTCACTTTTGTTGTTTAATTCTTTTGCTTGATTTTGTTGTTGTTGTTCTAAATGTGTCTAGAAAGAGTTGTCCTGGGTTCGTTTTTTTTTAATTTTTTATTGTTAAATGATATTTTGTGAATGTAACACATCTGTTTCCCGGGTCCTTACGATAAAACTATATATTTTTTCAATTTTTTCTTTAGAACATTCGGTGGAATGGTATAGAACATTTATTTGTAGACAATTTTTGTTTCGTGGACAGTCGTGTTTTATTTTGCAATTAGACGAGGGTTTTCTTTTGTGTTTGCGATGTATTTCTTATTGTAAATTTTTTCTTATGTATTGTATGTTTTCAGTGCAACTGAAGTAAATTTTTAGTTGTGTCCTTATTGAATATTTTTTGTTGCTTACTTGATGCTTGTCTATAAGTCTCATTATTATTTTTTCTACGTTTGTTTTTACATCTTAAATTGTATGACTGGTTGAACGAAATAATATTTCAATTTTTCTTCTTTTTTTTTTTAGCTTGGTGGTCTATGTTAGTTTGTCAGTCTATCCACTATTTAGAGATGTTTCATAGTCCTCTTAAGATTTATTAAAGATGGTTTTGTTTAATTAAAATTGTCAGATAATCTGTGACTGATGGATTGTGGGATTTTTTCATAGTGGAGGGTAGTTACAAACGCGGTATTAAAACGATCTGGAAGTGGTGTGTATATAAAGTTGAGTGCCCTTATATTTTTTAATTGTTTGGTACGTTTCTTTTTTATGCTAAACGTTACATCTAAAAAGTCTATTTCGTTTAGATTGTTTTTAATCTCTATCGAATCTTATTTATTCATAAGACCTGATTTCTAATTCTGTCTGCTTTCATGTACGTTGCAGTTTCTCAAGATTTGTAGTCCATCGCCTCTGTATTTGCCAGTATCATTTTTATTTATAAGTAAGTTGGCAACCGTAGTTGCGGGCAACCCAAAGGTTCCTCTTTCAATAGCTACTACACCGAGGTGGAGGGGGGTGCTACTCCTTTCCCTGGATAGCTCCACTTTGCCCTTGATCCTTGCTAAGCAGGGTGGCTTCAAGTACCATTTTTTGAGTCTTTGGTATGACACGACCTGGGATTGAACCCCGGTCACCCGGACCATTGGCGAACACTCTAACTATTATGGTAATAATCTCCAATAATATTAGTAATGTGTATGTTCCTACCAGCTGATAAGTTTCTACCCCTTCGTCATTATCTATTGTTACATCGAAGGTGACTTGTAGCAGAAAGAATTTCGGGTTTTTTTTCTTTTTTTTTTTTTTTGGCGCGTTAATTAATTTGACCGTTAGGGTCGACGCATATTTTCACCCAATCAGGATGTCTTATCCTATTCTTCCCTACCATCTTTCTGGACAGCACAAATTACTGCCTGCTCTTCAATAGCAACAGCAGCATCACACCACCATGAGTAAAGCCATCAAATATTTGGACCTCTTGAGTCTATTTTTTTAGACAAAGGGTTCACAGTTGATTATGAATTAGATGAATTCAATCCGCCTCCAACAGGAACAACTTTACGTCACCCCCAAAATTGGCTATATCGACTGCGATGCAAAATATCGCTCCAACATCCAGCTACTTCATCCCTGGGCAACATTTTCTGGAGACATTCACGTTACTCCCCGAAACAACCAGAACCACAAACTCATGGGTGACTACAACGTTCCTGTCTTCAATTAGCAAACACGACTTTTGCTACACTTATGGCGATATATCTCAATCACACATTCAACAGTGCCTTAACCTAACGATGCACTTTTCGCTCTGGCATTAGCTGCTAAAATGCTTTCTCAACAACTTCATTTCGTTTCCTTACTTCTTTCCTTCCTATGAGACTTGCAACATAAACGTAAACCCTTTATTCCATGCTGCCATTAAAAACTATCATAAAAACCTTACGGCATCTTCTTACTTCTTCATCCTCCTTTAGTTACCTTTAAAACTTAGCGAGGAAGTAAACAACGTAACCAGCACACACGTAATAACATTTCCTCGCTAAAGATTTGTCCCCCTTTATTTATTTGAGTTGTTTTGTTGTAAGTATTTTCGGTTGCGTTTAATGATTTTTTAATTGGTCTTTTGTTATTTTTATGCATTTATTTAATAAAATAAGCGCATTTTCTCGTCAGTTTCTGTGATTAAGGAATAAAAATCTTTTAAATATCGTTGTATCTACCAATCTGTAGTTGATCTAGAATTTTTCTCTGGATTTATTTCTTGTGTTTACGATATTAATTTCTTCTAATATAATTTTACTTATTTTACCGAATTCGCTTTTTATACGTTTATTTGTCAGCATTTAGGCATATTGTTACGTAATAGCCAAGGGATTTCGGTTCATGCCTTTGAGTTTAGGTATGCTGAGAACCTTTCGGCTCAGCACATGGGTTAGTTAGGTGCAAACCTTGATGTAGGTGGTAACGCGCGTGCCGGGTGGACGTGCCACTCAAAGATGTCACAATAGACCGAGATGACGGAACGGGGTGTCAGGGTGCGGGTGACGTCACGCACCGGAAGCGCGCGGAGGTTTGTGGGAGATTTGAAGAAAGCTAGGGAGTTGAATACTAGACGCCAAACGAAGAGGATCGACTTTTGGAGCTCGCAGACGCGAGGTGAACTTGCGCACTATGGGGGCCGCTCGAGATGGGGGCCAAATGAATAAGACAGCATAGAAGATTGTGTCTCTCCTCCTTATGTCGAAACCTTTAACTCAAAGTTAATAAAAAGGTTTCGTACCTGAACAAGAAGTCGTTACGTGTTTTCGAATTTCGAAATTCCTATGTTATTTATGCGTTCTACGTTATGTATATATGTAATGACTGGGCTGGGTCTAGTTACGGTGAGCACTTTGTCGTTTTGAATCCAAAATTTTCTTTTTGTGTTGTGTTTGAGTTATTATCATTGCTTGGAAAGAAATAGGTTTTCCATTTCATTGTTTTTATAAAATTCTCTATACTTTTTATTAGTATTAACTTATAGTTTGAGGTTGCAGGAGTAGGGATTTTCTTTAGGGAGTAATTGAAGTTGGTTTTTTCCCAGTCAGCGATTAAATAGATAGGGCTTGAATGATCAGAGACCACTTGGTCCTATAAACGCATAGATCTAAAATTGACAATCACTAAGTGCTGTTGACTAAATTTATACGCTATCCGAACATAGATAGATAGATAGATAGATAGATAGATAGATAAAGAAAGAAAGGAGAGACCATTCAAAGACTAATATGAATAGACAGTGATAGGTAGTTACAAAGAAAATAAAGATATGTAAGCGCAGATAGATAGATAGATAAGAACATTTATTGACTCACGTGAACAGACCGAGGTAGTTACAAAGAAAATAAAAACATCTGCGAAGACAGACAGATAGACACATAGTGTTACATACATATCTTTGCAAATGAGTTTGTCCAATTCTTTTGTTTAATTTATTCACTTGTTCATTTTTCAATTCAATTCCTTATTCATTCGTTATAATTCCCAACTTATTACTTCCTCCTTTTCTTTTCTCCTTCTCAGTCATTTCTCCCATAGATTCTATAACTTGGTCTATTACTACATCTCCTTGCTCTCTTTTTTATCCAGTCTTGCTCTCCTTTTTTCCTCTCGACAAAAGAAAAAAAAACATCAAACGTTATTACCAGAGACAGACCAAAATGCATTAAATAAGACAGTTAGTTGAGTCAACAGTTTTGAATATCAGGGTCACGTCCATTAAGGGACTCTTCAACGTTGGAGTCACATTGTCGACAATCAATTTTGATTCATTTCCGTCGTCGTCAAAACCAAAACGAAGTTGTGGCAGAATAAGAGGCACACGAAGTGAAAAAAAAAGAGGTCGACAGGCAAATGGACAGAGAAAGTCATTTTTTGTCTTTATTTTTTCTTTTCTTTTTTTAATAAAGGTTTGTGAGATAATGGGGAAAAAGTAATAGCAGATACAGTGGGATGCGCTAGGTTGGTGAAGTAATGGCGGACAAGAAGAAGAGACTATTCAAGTCAATAAAATGGGATTAAATATGGAGACGATTTGGCGGGAAAAGCATTGTTTCTTGTTCTGCCAGCCTTCGAGATCGTTTTTTTTAGTAACTTAAATATTTTATAGGTGTTCATTGTGTGTGTGTGTGTGTGTGTGTGTGTGTGTGTGTGTGTGTGTGTGTGTTGCACCGATTTACCAATTTTAGACAGATGCCTCGTTTTGAAATTGAATTAAAATAAATAAATAAAACTTTATGTTTTTCTTGTCAAAAATCAAGGTGCTCTCACCGAATCCAAGAAAATGGGAGTTATCGTAAATTCAAATCATTCATGTAATTCCTTAGTAGAGAAATGTGCATTCCTATTAGTTTAATAACTTTTTCTAAAAAGACTGAACAAAAATTTTTAACGGGCCCTCGGTTGGTCACTAAATTGCATCTAGTGATGAGGCACCTGAACTGAAACTAAGGTAAAAACGGAGTCACTCTTTCGTTACCATTACTTCCAGCTCGACCTGAACCGATATGGTAGAACCTGTAAGAGTCCCATCTATGAATAAAATAAATGTTTTTAAAATGTTTAGAATAAGTTTAGAATATATTGGATCCTACGATAATAATATTGTAACAAACTATGAAGTATTTAACTATTCAAATTGATTGCAAACAACATTTAATCATTTGCAAATTACTAGTGTTATACAGGAATACTTAAAACCATATAATTGGGTACACGTTATTAGTATTAGATAGGAATAATTGAAACCATAGAATTGTGTATAAATTATTAGTGTTAGATAGAATTACTTGAAACAATAGTGTTGCATAAAGATAATTTTTATTTGATAGAAAGAATTACTCAAAGGCGTTTAAAGGCTTGTTAATTATGAGTATGAGACTGGAATAGTTAATTGAATATATATATATATATATATATATATATATATATATATATATATATATATATATATATATATATATATATATATATATTCAACTAGCAATTCCTGTATCATATATATATATATATATATAGTGACACGCATAAGTATTGATTTTTTAATTTTCCTTCCACATACAACTAAAACAACTTTACGAGATATTACTTACCAAATATCAGGCAAAATGGCGAACATAAACTAGAGTTATAACAGAAAATAACATATATCCAATACTTATGCGTGTCACAATATATATATATATATATATATATATATATATCATTAAATTGAATTAGTAATTTAAAACCATGATTGTCTGCAATTTAATATCACATTGGTTTAGTTTGGTTTGGTTTGGTTTGGTTTGGTTGTGTTTTATGGCATATCAATCCTTGTGGGTTATCCAATGCCTGATCCTGTTTACACACACACATGTACACACATATATATTCATATGCCTTACAAACGAATAGTTTTTACTAAAATTGTCTTTAAACGAGCCAGAATTCATTTGTTTGCACACAGTTAAATGGGTCCAGGTATCGCTATTAAACAAAAATAATTCTATTTAATATTAATCATTTGTTTTCACACAGTCAAATGGTTTCAAGTATTGCTATCAAACACTAATAATTCTTTTGAATGAAAATCATTCGATTGCATACAGTTAAGTTGTTTCAAGTATTGCTACCAAGCACAAATAACTCTGTTTAATATTAATCAATTGTGTCAGCACAGTTAAATGGTTTCAAGTATTGCTACCTAACACAAGTAATTCTATTTAATATCTATCCATTTTTTACACACAGTTAAACAGTTTCAAATATTAGATACGAATACTTGTTACCATATAACCGTGTGCAAATTATATTTGTCAATAGTTATTTGAAACTATATAATTGCTTGCCTCAGAAAGATTGATATAAGCATTAAATAACCCAGCAAAGTTTGATGCGCCAATCAACCATTTAACCAAACAAGCATAATGGCTAATGCAGTCGGAATCGGTGACCAAAATTCAAGTCCTAGACCTCACTGTTTGCGTTTCGCTTCGCACTAATGCCCCTGTAAAAGAAAGGACAGCATCTCTTCTCTTCCCCCACCAGCTATGGGTAAATCGTTGGCCAGACTAGTCTTTTATTTTAGCCTAGTTTAGGCAACTAATCTAGCAGACAGAAAATTTGAGTCACATCCTGCTTTTCAAAATATTCTGCCATGAAATACGGGGAAAATATCATTTAGACTTGGGGTGTCCTAGTGGTGTAATGGTTATAGCGATGGACTGCGGAATCGTAGTAAGCGAGTTCGTACTCCATTTGCGCTATTACGTTCACTTTCGGGCAAAAACCCTCGGGAAATGTATGAACCTCCTTATCCCCCCAGCTATGGGTTTAATAGTACCACTACTATTCTTCTAGGAGAATGGCTTTGGCATTAAATAAACTACGAAGGTTGATATGCCATTAAACAAAGAAACCAAACCTTCATTTAGAGTAATTGGCCAAGTCGGCTGAGACAGAAAAATACACTGAATTTCTGCAAAGAGGTAAGACTTCACCCCAACGAGTGTCCGGGGTATGACACTAAACAATCTGATGGTGAGGCTCCAGGGATGTTGGAGCTTTAAGGAATAATAAGTACCCCTTCATTGCCATCACTCCCAGGTCCACTCTGGTCCGGAGTGATAGCACCTGATAGAGTCTTATTTATGGGTCGAATAGAACTGTTTGACACCAAAGACTTTAAAAATGGTACTTGATACCACCTTGCTTAACACTCATCATTATAAGGTACGGTTCAAGGGTAAAGTGGAGCAATCCTGGGAATGGAGTAGCGCCCTCCCCTACACCTAGGTGTAGTAGCTATCGAAAAGGGAGCCTTCGGGTCACCCTCGACTATGGTCGCTAACTTTACTTACTTACAGATGGCAAACAAATGAGTTATGCTAAGCTGAATTGTTTGAAATAGAAGTGTTTGATCGCTTAACTGTGTAAACAAATGACTGATGTTCATTTGAATTGCAATACGTAAAAGCATTTAACTGTGTACAAACAAATGAATAATATGAGAATTAATTTTTTATTTATTGCGGACTTTTTGTCCTCATCTTGGTAGTTTTTGTGTTGTTTCTTCTTTCACTATGTTTCAGCCAAATTTCACCTCTGGCCTTCTTCAGGGGGTTTACCGCGACCTCGGTAAAGTCCGCAATAAATAAAAAATTAATTCTCTGATTAAGAAGCCTCATCTCAAAATGATTCCAATTAAATGAATAATAGTAAATAAGATTATTCATATTAGATAGAAATAAGTGAAACCATTTAACTGTGTGCAAAAAAAAAATGAGCTTAAACTCGTATAAAAATGTTATCCACAAAATATGTTTAGTAATCATTTTTTAATATGCATGTATAAAAAGGATTTGGCATTAAATAACCTACAATGGTTGATATGCCATAAAACCCTACCAAACCAAATCATATATGTTTAATATATATGTATAAAGAGGATTTGGTATTAAATAACCTATAATGGTTGATATGCCATAAAACCCTACCAAACCAAATCATATATATTTAATATATATGTATAAAGAGGATTTGGCATTAAATAACCTATAATGGTTGATATGCCATAAAACCCTACCAAACCAAATCATATATATTTAATATATATGTATAAAGAGGATTTGGCATTAAATAACCTATAATGGTTGATATGCCATAAAACCCTACCAAACCAAATCATATATATTTAATATATATGTATAAAAAGGATTTGGCATTAAATAACCTAAAATGGTTGATATACCATAAAACCCAACCAAAACAAATCATATATATCTAATATATATGTATAAAAAGGATTTGGCATTAAATAACCTAAAATGGTTGATATACCATAAAACCCAACCAAAACAAATCATATATATTTAATATATATGTATAAAAAGGATTTGGCATAAAATAACCTCCAATGGTTGATATACCATAAAACCCAACCAAAACAAATCCCATATATCTAATATATATGTATAAAAAGGATTTAGCATTAAATAACCTCCAATGGTTGATATGCCGTAAAACCAAACCAAATCCAATATATTTAATATCTATGTGTAAAAAGGACTTGGCATTAAATAACCTACAAGGGTTGATAGGCCATAAAACCCAACCAACCCAAATCATATATTTTAATATATATGTATAAAAAGGATTTGGCATTAAATAACCTCCAATGGTTGATATACCATAAAACCCAACCAAATAATTTAGAGTTGTATAAAAATTTTAGAGACACTTACCTACATGGTAATAAACTTTTTAAGGTCATTTTGTTTAAATGTAAAAAGAAAATCGAGTTTCGTGTTTTATTAACAATATCATATTTTATGAATAATGTTATAACAGTGATATTTATTCCTACAGCACATTTGCGTTATTTTCATCAATGGAATTTACCCTAAAAATGCTAATAAAGATGTTTAAAAATCTTTCCGTTTCGGGTTCTTTGTTTGATGGCATATCAACCTTCGTGGGTTATCTAATGCCAAAGCCATCCTCCTAAAAGAACAGTAGTGGTACTATTCAACCATTAGCTGAGGGAGAGGAAAGTGATTTCATACCTTTCCCAAGAGTATTAGTCTGAAAGTGAACATAATGGCGTGACTGGAGATCGAACTCACTTCCTACAATGTGAAAGTCCAGCATGTCAGCAACTACGTCACGGGGAATCCCCTTTTATAATCCTTGAAATTAAAATTGTAAATACAGTCATTTAGAGTCACCGTATTTTTCGGCATATATAATATTAGTGAGAGCTAAAAGTTTTGTAATACTTTGGTATGTGCTATATCACGTGACTGCAGCAGTTCAAGCCATGGTAGGCACCCTCAATGGTTCTACCAATTACATCGTGGTAGTTGGTGCACTGCAGTCACTTTGAGCATTGCTTCTCACTGTGTGTGATTTGAAAGTCACTCAGATGAATGCTTTGGTTTGGTTTGGTTTCTTTGTTTAATGGCATATCAACCTTTTTAGGTTATTTAATGCCAAAGATATTCTCCTAGAAGAACAGTAGTGGTATTATTTAACCCATAGCTGGAAGGATAAGGGGGTTCATGCCTTTCCCAAGGGTAATTGCCCGAAAGTGAGCGTAATAGCGCGACTGGAGTTCGAACTCGCTTACTACGATTCCGCAGTCCATCGCTTTAACCATTACACCACGATGATACCCCTCAGATGAATGCGCAACATAGTCTAACTCGGCAGTTTATTCTTTACGAGTTCTAACTGGCCCTTAACGCCGTGGGGGGCAACCAAAACATTTGTTGCGTGAAAAGTGAAAGCGCAATCGATCTCAGTACAGCAACTAGATGGTTGAAGAAATTTAGCTCGAGCTTTAAGAATCTCAAAGATCAACCAAGATCAAGGAGGCCTAAAAGCGTCGGTTCTTATGTAAGCAAAATATAGCAAAACTATATAAATTTATTTGAGTAATAACCACTTACTGCAATCCTTTTCAAAAATTATAGCGGTTGATTCTGAATCACAGTAAATAACCCTCTAGTCATAATACCAGCGAATGGTTGGTTGGTTGGTTTGTTGGGTGATCTTTCATAGCATATCGACCCTTGTAGGTTAGTTAATGCCAAATTATATATATAGGTGGGTATCATACAATAACTGACATTTAACAACAGCATTGTTTCTAACAAAGCCTTCATCAGATGATGACTCTGGGTTCAGGCATGGTTTCGGGGCCGAAGCATCATTACCACTAGCCCAGAGAGCCCCAGCAGTATCTCACAACACCACCAGACTTTGTCAGATTGTTGTCACTCTGTAGGATTGCCAGATCCACGCTAATGCAGTTAGAGCCTTATCTTGGATCTTTTCAATGTATTTCCTCTTGTCTGATGGAGGAAGTCCAAGATAAGTCAAGAAAACGGAGGTTAAGTTGGCAATAAAACCTCTGCATCCGACTTCGATAGGAAATACATTTGTTATCCCGCCATTTCTGACCCATTGTTCTCGCAGATCTTCATATTTTTCCAACTTACGCTGATGTTCCCAGTCGAAATTTTCTTCAAAGGAAATTTTCTTCAACGAAAACTTTTTTGGCTTTAACGGACCAAATGACAATATCTGGACGCTTTGTCGTTAACGCTGTTTCAGTTGGAAATATGAAGTTATGTTTTAAATCGGTTGCGACATGCCAGTCCGTACAACCCTCAAGCAATGATAGTTTACGCAGATTTTCACGGGCAGTTTTCGAAATATTTCCTTCTTTAACGAACTGAATTGCTCTGTTGTTGATAATATTTTGAGCTTTATTGGCAGTCTCACAACATGTTTTTGAAACCTCTGAAAAAATCTCCAGGACTTCGTTATGTCTCCAAGTATAGCTTCTTAAAGCGTACTCACATCCAGAGGTATATATATATATATATATATATATGTAAGGGAATAATTTGTGAGTGACATTATTTTTAAACGTGTTACCAGAGCGCATTTGTTTACACTCAGTTAAATGGTTTCAAGTATTACAATCTAATAATAATAATTCTTTTTTAAATTAATAATTTGTTTACACCCCGTTAAATGGTTTCAAGTATTGTTATTTAATGCTAATAATTCTATTCATTATCAATTATCTGTTTCCTCACAGTTAAATGGTTTCAAGTATTGCTATTTAACATTAGTAATTCTATTTATCAACTATTCCTATCCTATATAATTTTGTAAATGATTAAACAGTTCTATTTGAGCCATCGATATGATTCTAACAGGTACTACCAATCCTGGTCAGAGTAATTACAATGAAGGGGTGCTCTACATCCCCAAAGGTCTAGAACTGGAGCACCACCATCAGATGTAGTTTAGTGTCATACCTGGAAAACCCGTTGGAGGTCCTACTCATTTGTAGAAGTGTAATCGGCGTATTCTACAGCCCCAGTCGCAGGGTGACCATCAAATGGGATGCTTTGTAATTTTGATACAGAGTTAATATCAAGGGAAGAAAAGCCAAAACCAAAGTTACCTCTATATCCTAAAGAGAATGTTTTTACTACTTTGGTCAACCGAGTTACGACATTACTTCTTACTATATCAGCTCTCCCCATGACACCTATCTTGCCCAGTTGGATGGGGCTGTAGAATACACCGACTGAACCTCTGCAGAGGGGTAAGACCCCCACCAACGAGTGTCCTGATATGACACAAAACAATCTGATGGTGAGAGGTTCCAGTAATGCTGGGGCTTTGGGGAATTGCCATCGCTCCCAGGTCCACGCTGGCCCGGACTGTTAGCACCTGATAGGGTCTTATCTGTGGGTCAAATAGAACTAAACTTTGCCCTGTCGGCCGGGATTGTAGAATACACCGACTGAACCTCTGCAGAGAGGTAACACCCCACACTGAGTGTCCTGGATATGACACAAACAATGTGATGGTGAGGTTCCGGTAATGCTGGAACTTTGGTGAATGCAGAGTACCCCTTTATTGCCATCGCTCCCAGGTCCACTCTGGCCCGGAATGGTAGCACTTGATAAGGGTTCTATCCATGGGTTAAATAGAACTAAACCGTGCTTCCTTCACTATACTGCTTTTTGCATTTAAACTGCGTATTTATGCTAAATTGAATTGTTTAAAATAAAACTGTTTTGACATCTAAACTGTGTACTAATGCGAAACTGAATTATCTGAAATAAAACTGTTTTGACATTTAACACTGTGTATTGCCTAGTCGGCTGGGGCTGTAGAATACGCCGACTGCACTTTTGCACAGGGGTAAGACCCCCCCCTCCAATTCGTGTCCTGGATATGACATTAAACAATCTGATGGTGATGTTCCACTGATGCTGGGACTATGTGGAATGCAGAGCATCCCTTCATTGCCATTACTCCCAGGTCCAATCTGACCCAGAGTTGTAGCACCTGATAGGGCCCTAAATAGAACTAGCAACATACTTACGCTGAACTGAATTGTTTTACTTAACTGAATAGCTTGAAATAGAAATGTTTTTGACAATTAAACCGTACGTACATTTAAACTGCCTGCTTATGCTTAACTGAATTATTTCAAATAGAACTGTTTTTCGACATTAAAACTGCATTTACATTATCCTGATTTTGACATTTAACTGTGTGTAAACAAAATCTGAACTTATACTAAACTGAATAAGCTGAATTAGAACTGCTTGACTAAACTAAATAGCTTGAAATAGAAATGTTTTTCTCAATTAAACTGTACTTACATTTGAACTGCATAATTATCCAAAGTGAATTATTTGAAATAGAACTATTTTCATAAAAATGGATTTGACGTTAAATAACCTACAAAGGTTGATATGCCATAAAACCCAAACAATCAACCATCCAGTCCTGGAGATTTTTGCTTAGTCAGCCGGGGCTGTAGAATACACTGACTGCACCTCTGCAGAGCGGTAAGACACTCATCCAATGAGTGTCCTAGACATGACACTAAACTATCTGATGGTGAGGTTCCAGTGATGCTAGAGCTCTGGGGAACGTGGAGCACCCATTCATTGCCATTGCTCCCAGGTCTACTCTGGCCCGGAATGGTATCATCTCGTAAGGCCCTATCAATGAGTTAAATAGAACTTACTGCATACTTATGCTAAACTGAATTGTTTGAATTAGAACTGTTCGACTAAACTGAATAGCTTGAAATAGAAATGTTTTTGTCAATTAAACGGCACTTACATTTAAACTGCGTGCTCATGCTAAACTTAATTATTTGAAATGGAACTGTTTTTTGACACTGAAACTGTACTTACACAAAACTGATTTGTTTAATATAGAACTGTTTTGACATTTAACTGAGTAAACAAAATCTGTACTTATACTAAACTGAATTAGCTGAATTATAACTGTTTCAATAAACTGAATGGCTGGAAATAGAAATGTTTTTGACAATTAAACTGTGTACTCATGCTAAGCTGAATTGTTTGAAATAAAACTGATTATTTGTATAAAAATGGATTTGGCGTTAAATACCCTTCAAACGTTGATATGCCATAAAAACCAAACAACCAAAAGAACTAAACTGTGTACTTATGCTAAACTGAATTGCTTGAAATAGAAATGTTTTCACATGTAAACAGCGTACTTATGCTACTCTGAATTGTTTGAAATATAACTGTTTTTGACATTGAAACTGAACTTACACTTAACTGAATTGTTTGGAATGGAAGTGTTTTGACATTTAACTGTGTGTAAACAAAATCTTTACTTATGCTAAATTGTTTGAATTAGAACTGTTTGACTGAACTGATTAGCTTGAAATAGAATTGTTTTTGACAGTTAAACTGTGTACTTATGCTAAACTGAATTGTTTGAATTAGAACCGTCCATTGTATAAAAATGGATTTGGCATTAAATAACCTACAAAGGTTCATATGCCACAAAACCCTAACAAACAAACCAACATGATACTTATTCAAATTAAATGCTCTCCACCAAACTTTCACAAAGATACTTCAGGAGATTTGATTGATTTCTTTGTTTAATGCCATATCAACTTTCGTGGGTTATTTAATGCAAAAGCCATCTTTGTAGAAGAACAGAAGTTTTACTATTTAACACATAGGAGAGTGAATAAGAGGGTTTTTAACTTCCAAAAGTGAACTAAAAAGCTCGAGTGGAGTTCGAACTCGGTTACTTCGAGGTCGCAGCCAATTATTTTTGTTGGTTTGTTTTGTTGGGTTTTATGGCATATCTACCTTTGTAGGTTATTTAACGCCAAATCCATTTTAATGCAAATAGTTCTATTTCAAACAATTCAGTTTAGCATGAGTACACAGTTTAATTGTCAAAAACATTTCTATTTCAAACTATTCAAGCAGTTATATATAACAATTCAGTTTAGTGTAAGTACAGTTTCAATGTCAAAAACAGTTCCATTTCAAATAATTCAGTTTAGCATGAGCACGCAGTTTAAATTTAGGTACAGTTTAATTGTGAAAAACATTTCTATTTCGAGCTATTCAGTTTAGTCAAGCAATTCTAATTCAGCTTATTCAGTTTAGTATAAGTGTAGATTTGGTTTACACACGGTTACATGTCAGAACAGTTCTCGTTGGAGTGGGGGGGTCTTACCCCTCTGCAGAAGTACAGTCACTGTATTCAACAGCCCTAGCCGACTGGGCAAAAGTATTTTAACCAAAACGCTAAATTTGTAAGTGTGATTAACCATATTTACCAAGCCCTCCGCTCGGGCAGGATGTAACACAAGGTCAATTTTTAAGCGGAGTTTAGCAGGTTTGAATTCAGAGTTTTCCTTTTCCTAGACTAGTTGCCTGAAGAACCTAGTCTGCCCTACTATTTACCCATAGCTGGAGGGAGAATAATTGGATTCATACCTTTCTCCAGGGTATTAGTGCTATGTGAAATGCAATCATTCTCGTCCAGGATTTGAATTCGTGTCGCCGTGTCCATTTCCTACGACGATAACCATTACACCACGGGCACTTCCAATAAGTAAGTGTGATTAACGATTGTTTTGTTTTTGATTTAACAAAATATACACGTAAAAATAAAACATGAATGCATCATATTTCCACAAGATATCATATTAATGCAGTTAAAGATGATATAATGCAGTGACTGTCAGTAAATATGAATAAAAGAGTAACAAGTATTCAAGATATTCTATTGTTTAAATTATAAAAATCATTTTCATATTTTTATATTCAATCTGTAAATTCTAAAAGTTTTGGAAGGTCAAGATAATAATTATCATCGAAATAAAAGATTTTCTATGTAATATAACACTGAATTTTCAGAAAATATGGGTTAGTTTTTCGTAAAATTTTGCTGATGGAATCATTAAAATAATTTAATTAGATTTAAGTTATTTTTACCAGTTGAAAATGACACCCTCAGGGCGAGTTTCCAGCTAGTTATTATTAATAATAATAATAATAATAATAATAATAATAATAATAATAATAATAATAGTGTCAGTAGTAGTAGTAGTAGTTATTGTTGTTGCAGTTGTTTGCCTCGCTGCAGTATTTTTACCATTATTAATGGTGCTGGGAAGCTCTGGGGAATTTCCCGTCATAAGTGATGGAGACACAAAGTCTCGCCAAGTCTCGTGGGACGGGCGACAGAGAGACAGGCACTTCGTCTTCTTGTCTCTCCTCAAATACAGTCCGTAGCCTTATTCGGAAAGGGGGAACCACCCGCACACACACACACACACATACACACACATCTGAAGTGAGAGAACTGATAAATTTTACCCCCTCCCCAAAATAGAATTACAAAAACAAAATAGCTATATGAACGACAGAGTAGGAAAGATATGAAATATGTTAGAGTCAAGTGTCTAATTCAATAACGCTGTTGGTCTCACGTTCGAATCCATTGTCAAGCTGCTTTAAACGTTATATACTATATCTGTGTGTTTTCGTTTTCTGCGTCCCCTTGTTTTCTTTTTCCTCATGTTAATGCATAATCCATGTTAGGTGTCAGGGTCATCCTTCAGGGGTTGGGAATGGATTGGTTCTTCTTGGATAAATATCAGTTACTCATACTCAGGGTCTTCGTTTTTGTTTTTTGTTCTTTTTTTTTTTCATCGGGAGTAGGGACCTATCTTGACAAGCTTTTACCTTCTCAAGATTTCAACGCGTCAATTTCTCCGCATTTTGAATTCTTCCGACAGAAATGTCCGTTGAAGAGTGTGAATGGTCATTTCGAATTATCCTAGATCGGTCTGTTAAGATACAGACAGACAGACAGACAGAAAGACAGACGAGGATAAAGTTCGAGCCTCAAAGCCGCTCTATTTAGTAACGAAACTGATTTTTTAAAATAGTATTCTAAATTCAATAAAAAAAAAAAGACTTGATCTCCTTTAAAACTGTTCCTTTGATAAGGCGTTCAATAATAAAGACGTTCCTCCCACTTCTGGAAATTCTTCAACTGATATTAGCTTCAGTTTGTTTGTTACGACTTCAAGCATATTGACAACATTTTTCAAATGTTCTCTTCAGAGTTTATTTTGATTTTTGGGAGCAGGAAAAAGTCACAAGAACTTGGATGAGTTGAATGTTTTGTTTTTTTAATGGCGTATCAACATTCTTGGGTTACTCAATGCCTATATCCATCCTTCTAGAAGAATAATATTGGTACTATTTAACCCATAGCTGGGAGGATAAGGGCGTTCATATCTTTCCCAACGGTATTTATCCGAAAGTGAACTTGCTTATTACCATTACACAGTCCAGCGCTTGAACCATTAAACCATGAGGACGTGAATGAAGAGATTGTGCTATCACAAAAACTCATTATCAGAAAATGTGCGCAGAAAGTAATTAGACTACTGTTATAATAATTATTTTTCAGGTTGGCAGTCCTCATCAAAAATAAGTTGATCTATTTCCAAACGTTGACTAGATTTGTTGAAACGCCTCACTTATCGTTCAAAAGGTTTGACACAGAATCTTATGTAAAGTCCCTGATTATTTCATATAATGGGAATTCTCGGACGTAAACATGAACTTCATATTTCCACGCCTGTTCAAGATGAATGTGAATCAGTTGATTTTCAGTAAGAGGCGCCAACCTGAAAATAAAGGTCGCTTTACTTTCTAGACAGATCTTTTAATCTGACAGAAAGATTATATAAATATATATATATATATATATAGAGAGAGAGAGAGAGAGAAAGAGAAATATATATATATATATATATAGAGAGAGAGAGAGAGAGAGAAAGAGAAATATATATATAAAGGTATATATATATATATATATATATATATCTTAAAGAAAAACAAAAACCGGTTACATTGGGATTATGAATTTGTTTCCATCCTGTCATGGGTATTGATATGAATCAATAACACCAAAAATAACAGGACTTCTTCAGATCTAATGGATGAAGTAATTACAGTCAGAATAGACACAGGGGGGAAGGGTGGGAGGGGGTAGAAGAGAGGTGAAGAGTTTCCTCCCTATTTACTCTTTTCCGGTTTTTCTTTTTTTATTACCGGTTGGAGTCACAATTGTGTAACTGGACTTATATTCAAAACTCACTTTCGACTGTAAATTAAATTCTGACTGTAATTATTTTATCTATTAGATCTGAAGAAGTGCTGTTATTTTTGGTGTTATTGATTCATATCAATACCCATAACAAGATGGAAATAAACTTATAATCCTAATGTGACCGGTTTTTGTTTTTCTTAAAGGAATTATTACTCTGTGATGTCAGTTACATAGAGCTCTTTACCAAGAAAATTTAAATACTCATAGTTGAATGATTTTTTGTCCTGGCGGAATTGTTTCCGAATCTTGTTTAACTGAACTTAATAATATATATATATATATATATATATATATATATATATATATATATATATATTACATGGTGGTGTCTGTTACCTTGGGTGTCATGCTTTATACATTCACCAGACATATATATTTGGTATTTTGTCGTTGAAGGGCGAAATTTTGCAATTTCAATTTTCAGTTCTTTGTTTGTTCAAGTGTTCATCATTTCTTTTGCTACAAAAAATTGTCGTTTCTTCTTCCTTGCAAGGGATTAATGTTTAATTCAGCAACTTTCATTTGATTTATAGAATCTAAAAGAAGATCTAATAAAGAAGTTACGCCCTGTGATAGTTCACTATCGACTGATCTTGACTGAAGATGCCCAGATTTGGCTAAATAATCTATCTATCTATCTATCTATCTATCTATCTCTGGAACTTCATCCTTATTTATTTACTTATTGGTTCATAGAACATGACCAAAGGTCATTCTGTCCATTAAATAATATTACATATGAAAATTCACAATAATTAATACATAGTTGCCAATCTACGTATTTTCTTCGTAAAATTATTTCAGTGAGCTATTTCAACCTATTTTTTATCTATCTATCTATCTATCTATCTCAGGACATTTAAATCACTCTAGAAATTTTCAAACATTCTTTTTTATGTAAACATATGCATTCGTCCCTGTGCAGACAAATTCACGCAGAAGCGTGCGCGCACATGTAAGTGTGTGTGTGCATATAGTATATTTAATATTTATGCACATATGCAAAAAAAGAAAAAGAAAGAAAGAAAAATCTTCCTCCATATTTGGTCATTACTTTCTTTCTTTCTTCTTCTCTCTTTTTCTGTATGTATATATATATATATATATATATTAACTAATAGCCCTTACGGTAAAAAAAAAACAAACTGGCAAGTGATTTAAAGATGAAAATATACAACGAATCACTGTCAAGGGGAAAAATATATATTGGTAAAAAGAAGAAAACCCAACCTTGTCATAACAATTGAAAAAAAATCAAAAGACACGCAATTGGTTGGTCAAAAGAAAAAAACACCGTTTGAGCTGCTAAGATACAGTGCAAAAAGTACTCAATACTATCATCATCATCATCATATCGTGCTGGCAGCACGGATATCCCTGACCCTCTCTCGCCACTCCTTCCTATCGTTCATCGCTCTAGGCAGGTCTCAATACTAAGTAGAGCAAAATAGTAACTATAATTACTTAGTGAGTCAGGAACTAACCTACTATAGTTTCGCCAAAGCGGCTCATCAGGGTACCTAATCCCGACTAGGATTAGGTAGCCTGATGAGCCGAACCAGACATACAGGACACTGCTGGAGAAGCAGGGACGAACCTATAAGAGATGTACTCTTATGGACCCCCACACATGGCCGTGCAAAAGCAGGACGACTAGCACGAACATACATTCAGCAGCTATGTGAGGATACGGGATGTTGTCCTGAAGACCTACCTAGGGCGATGAACGATAGGGAGGAGTGGCCGGAGAGGGTCAGGGATATCCGTGCTGCCAGCGCGACATGATGATGATGATGATATGTACAACGAAACAAAAGAAAAACATATGGGTCGAAATTGGAGTCGATGTTTGTGAGAGAACTGTTAGAAATTGGAAGAATGAAATGGGATTTATACATAGAAAAGCTAAATGATTATCAATACTAACACGCAAACATCAGAAAATGAGGTTAAAGAGGGATAGAAAGAAACACGCATGGCATGTGGACAATTGGATGAAAGTGATAATCAAGAATCTGCATTTGCCAAGGAGTTAATGCTGGATCCTTTGTCTAGTTTCAAATGAAACACATGACACCTGAAAAAAACGTGTAAATCTAACAAGTAATATATGATATGGCTTTGGATGCCACTTGAATGATCAGAGAAAATAACATTATAATTACCTCAAAAATCAATACACATGAAAATTATCTCAATGCATCCATAGAAAATTGGGTTGCTGAAGTCATTTTTCTTGAGGATAATGCATCATGTCGCAAAGCAAAAGGGTTTAAAACTTTTCTTCGGGAAGGGCAAATGAAATTAATTATATGGCCCGTAAACAACCAGGATCTGAATCCAATTGAAAATTTAAAGTTGAAATTCCCAAAAATGCTACATAAAAAGACTCCATCCAATAAAGAAGATCTATAAACTGGAATTCGGGAAATTTCAGACCACTTTGTAAAAGAATATTGGTTTAAATTTACTGAAATCTATGACCTGAAAGAATTAAGGCTGCCATAACCGCTCAAGCAGGTGCACCTAAGTGTTAATTCTATTAAGCAATTATTCTAATTTTTTGTAACTGAACTCTGTAATGCTTTTCTCATAGCTGGGAAAAATGATACAATTAATTTTGATAATTTAATCTAGAATTAGGAATATTATAAGCAGCCAGAATATTCAGCTATTAAAGAAAAGAGACTTGGAGTCTTATCTGCTATTAGTTTGTTTTCTGCTTAATACAAAACCTAAGTGAACATTCTTTAAGCCTGATTATTCCATAATTTTTGCAGGGGTAATTAACGTACGAACACCCGCATGTATATATTGCATATACGAACATTAGCTTATCTATCAATCTATCTATCTTTAACCAGTCGGTTGGGGCAGTAGAATACACCGACTGTACCTCTGCAGAGGGGCAAGACCCCCCTCCAACGAGTGTCCGGGCTATGACACTAAATAATCTGATGGTGAGGCTCCAGTAATACAGGAGCTTTGGCACGGAGTGGTAGCATCTGATAGGATCCTATCTTTTGGTCAAATAAACTGAAATTTTGCTAAACTGAATTGTTTAAAATAGAACTGTTTTGATATTTAACTGAACTGTTTTGACATTTAAACGTTTGTAAACAAAACATATACTTATACTAAGCTGAATTGTTTGAAATTTAATTCGGCGTTAAATGACCTGGAAAATAAAACAACCAATCAATCTATTCATTTACATTTAAACTAATGTACATATATATACGAACAACCGACAGATATATATATATGCTCACATACATACCTGAGTGTGAGCATATATATATATATATATATATATATATATACATTTGACCTAAAGATATGACCCTATTAGATGCAACCACTCCGAACTAGAGTGAACCTGGAAGCGATGTCAATGAAGGAGTATTCCGCATTCCCCAAAGGTCCAGCATCACCATCAGATTGTTTAGTGTCATATCTAGGACACTCGTTGGAGGTGGGGTCTTACCCATCTGCAGAGGTGCAATCGGTGTATTCTACAGCTCCATATATATACAGTGACACGCCTAAGTATTGGATACATGTTATTTTCTATTATAATTCTAGTTTATGTTCGCCATTTTGCCTGATATTTGGTAAATAATACATCGTAAAGTTGTTTTAGTTGTATGTGGAAGGAAAATTAAAAACTCATAGTTGAATCCTTTTTTTTTATCAAAAAAATTACCCAATGCAAAAGTATTGGATACATCAATTTAATATTTTGTTGCGTAGCGTCTGTTTTTCTTTCACTGCTTCCAGTCGCTTTCTATAGTTGGCCACAAGTTTTCCACACTGATCCAGCGTTACTTTACCTCATTCTTCCTTGCATAATTCCTCTAATTTCTTGATATTTTGTGGATTCCGCTTATGAACTTTAACCTTCAAAGTATTCCACAAATTCTCAATTGCATTCAAGTCAGGAGACTGACTTTGCCAATTGAGAGTACTAATACCATTATTTTTAAACCATTCCTTTGTAAGTTTTGCGATATATTTAGGACCATTTTCGTGTTAAAGCACGAAATTCTGACCATGTCCTAAAGAAGTCGCAGATTTCTGAAGGTTCTTCTCTAGAATCTCCCTGTACATGCTATCATTCATTCTAGCGTGGATAACTTGTAACTCACTAGTGCCCTTGGATGAAAAGCATCCCCATATCATAATGGAACCACCCCCAAACTTAACTGTGGGGATGGATTTTGGCTTCTTGAAGGCAGTGCCATTTTTACGCCAAACACTTGTTGCTGTGTTCCTTCCGAATAGTTCAACTTTCGTTACATTCGACCAGATTCCCTTTTCCCAAAACTGCATACCTTTCTTTTCGTAAGTTTCGACAAACTTTAATCGGTCTTTGACATGTTTGGTTTTCAATAAAAACACTTTTCTTGGTGATCTTGAATGAAAGCCTGTACGATATCGAGCTCTGCTAATGGTATCCTTACTTACATGAATTCCAGCATCCTCTAGATCAGTTTTAATTTCAGAACGAGTAATGAAGGGGTTTATTTGTACATTTCTGCTGATTCACCTTGAAGTACGCTCATTTATTTTTCTCGGTCTTCCATTTCTTGGAAGGTTTGCTGTACCGTCGCCATACTTCTTATACTTTCTGATGATATTTTCTACTGTACTTAGTGCTAAATTCATTTCTTTGCTAATTTTTCGGTAACCTTGTCCTCCTTTGTGACGTTCAATGATTCTATCTCGCATATCTCTGGATAATTCTTTAGTTTTTGCCATTTATAATCCTTGAATTGCAAAATGCACATCAAAGAGTCAGATGATTAGAAGTAACATCTTGTAAAAAATTATGTGCTTCTCTAATTGGTCAGAGATAACATTCCAATACTACTGAAAATTTGAATATTTAAAGTCTTTTAAAATACAAATTTTCGATTGGAAATTTGAAAAAGTGTCATGTAGCCAATACTTTTGCAAAGGGTAATTTTGAACTTTGATAAAAAAAAAAAAGGATTCAACCATTAGTTTTTCATTTTCCTGACACATACAACTTTACGAGATATTACTTACCAAATATCAGGCAAAATGGCGAACATAAACTAGAGTTATAACAGAAAATAACATGTACCCAATACTTTTGCGTGTCACTATATATATACATATATAAATATATATATATATATATATATATATATGTGTGTGTGTGTGTGTGTGTGTGTGTGTGTGTGTGTGTGTGTGCATTTATTGATAATAGAATTTGTTATATTAATAAATAAAGAGTGCTCCTTATCGGTGATAGAGCATATATGCCTAAGTTAGGATTGCGTAGACACAGAGTCAACGGCGTTTGGTATCTGTCAGGTTCTTACTTATGCAACTATCGCCTATTTTCACAGAGGCAAGAAACTGTCTGTTACCAAGTGCAGTTGATTATATGTCGAAGCTATCCTTGGTTATATATATATATATATATATATATATATATATATATATATATATATATATATATATCAAGCTTAGTATGTGTCAAAATGAGCTGGTAATTTAGCAATTAGAGATTACACTTCAGACTTAAGGGAATTTTATGAAATAGATCAATTTGTTTATCTGTCAAGTTACGCTGCGTTTCCCTTGTTTCACCGAATATTTCACACTTCTCTGGAAATCACGCCATCTTATAATAAATTATTTGTTTTACAATCAATCTTCTTTTTCCTTATGAAAGTCATTTTCCACTAAGAATTTTCGAAAGTTTTGATCAATAGAAACATATATATATATATATATATATATATGTGTGTGTGTGTGTGTGTGTGTGTGTACGTGAGTACACTCTCTCTATATATATATATGTGTGTGCATACTAAAACTATCAGTTAATCTCTCACAATTTACCCCGCCCCACTCTCTCTCTCTCTCTATATATATATATATACGAAGTTTATTCAAAAAGTACCGAGACTAATGTTGTATATGAACGAAACGTTAATTCGTTTCCTTTTCATGCAAATTATTTATTCCAGAAAGTTTCTATTGGTCGAAGCACCTTGGAAACTCCTCGCAAACTGCTTCATCGTTTTTCCGTTAATCTCCTTTTTCGTAAAATATGGATGATCAAAAATCGAGAATGGATATAGATACAGTGACTATAATTACGGCCTTGTGTTCGCACAGTGAAATTGACTGTGAAATTATTCCTCAATTTGTGTATATATATATATATATATATAGCAGTGTCATTCATTAAGTAAGTCGAAATATTGCATAAGGAGTAGGCAATAGGAAGCACTATTTATAGTTGCACCTTTTTCAACAGAATCAGTAGTGATGAGTCATTTCATGTAACAAAGACCAGTTAGCATCACCTTCTTTACTAGCCGCTTCTCCCAGAACATTTTTGTACCACTCTGTGGACTGTCTTTTCGACTCAGGCTCAAATTGACAAATCCAGTCAACTAAAATATATTTTTGATTAAAATATGCTTCTCCGAACATATATTCTTCTGTATATTTTACATAGCTTGTACTTCTCAGCCACTAAAAATTTGATTACAAACCTCTGTTCAAACTAGGAACACTGTTTGATTTACTGCCATTTTGAATTGTTTCAAGAGAAATATTTTTACGAGATTAAAATAAGTGTTGGAATAAACCAATTCCGAACAACGCAAAGTTTATATTTATCGAAAAAATTCTGAAATATTTATTTGCATTTTTAAAAAATTCCTTATTTATTTATTGACTTTATCCCATAATGGGCAAGATGGAAGTTTGGAGAGGTCCAATCCGATCGATTGACTTGTTATATCAAGCTCTTGCTCCAATATGATTGTCCTAAACGGAATCTTCAATTGCTCTTGTGGCAAACAAATATCCAACCCTTTTTATCTAAAAGGTACTTGAAGACGGTGACTGAGGGCCAATTACGTTGAGGAAAAACAAGACTAGATATGACACTAAACTGAATCAGATGGTGTGGCCTCATTCCTGGAGTTTGGGGAATGGAGAGTACTCCTTCATTACCATTACTTTCTTGTCGACACTGGTTTGGTTTGGTTGGGTTTGGTTTGGTTTTATGTCACATCAACCATTGTAGATTATTAACGTTAAATCCATTTTTAAACATATAAAAAATTCTATTTCAAACAATTCAGTTTGCTATAAGTATATTTTTGTTTACACACAGTTAAATGTCAAAACAGTTCTATTTCGAACCCTTCAGTTAAGCGTAAGAACAGTTTCAATGTTTAAAAAAGTTGTTTTAAACAATTCAGTTTAGCACACGGAACAGTTCTATTTCAAACAATTCAGTTTAGCATAAGTAAGAGGTTTAAATGTCAGAACAGTCCCATCTCAACCAACACAGTTTTAAATATCAAAACAGTTGTATTTCAAACTATTCAGTTTAGCGTACGTACAGTTTCAATGTCAAAAACTGTTCCATTTCAAACAATTTAGTTTAGCATAAGCATGCAGTTCAAATGTCAAAACTTTTCCATCTCAGGCAATTGAGTTTAGTATAAGTACACAGTTTATTTCTATTTGACCCATAAATAGGGTCTATCAGGTACTATCACTCCAGGCCAGAGTAGACCTGGGATCGATGGCAATAAAAGGTTACTCCGCATTCCCCAAAGCTTCTGCATTACTGGAACCTCATCATCAGATTGTTTAGTGTCATACCCAGGACACTCGTTGGGGATGTCTTATTCCTCTGTAGAGAAGCAGTCTGCGTATTCTACAGTCCCAGCCAACTGGGTAATAGTCAACCCTGATCTGGAGTTGTAATACCTTTTAGGGTCCCATCCATTGGTCAAATAGAACAGTTTAATATTTTCTTAAGGATTATCATTGTTAGCTATTATGAATAACTATATAACCGGACATTGGCCTAATGGTTAGAGTGTTCACCAGTTTCCCGGGAGACCGAGGTTCAATCCCAGGTCGAGTCATACCAAAGACTTAAAAAATGGTACTTGATGCTACCTTGCTTGACACTCCGTATTATAAGGTAAGGATCAAGGTAAAGTGGAGCAATCAAAGGAAAGGAGTAGCACCCTCCCCTACACCTCGGTGTAGTAGCTATCGAAAAGGAAGCCTTCAGGTCACCCTTGACAACGGTCGCCAACTTTACTTATATAACAGCTGAGAGCAAATTTTTCTTATTAGAAATACTTGATAAATAGAATTATTAATGTTAGATAACAATACTTGAAACCATTTCACTGTTTGCAAATGAATGAGATGCAATTCGTACAAATCATATATATATTTGCCATTAAATAACCCAGAAGGGTTGTTATGCCATTAAGCTTATTAACTAAACCAAAGTTATTTATTGAACGACCCTCATAGATTGATAGATTGCTTTGATTTATTGAAAGATGCTCGTATATACATATCATCACAATCGCGCGCGTGCGCGTGCACACACATACACGCACGTACATTTATTTATAGCAGCCCCGTCGACTTGAGCCGTAGGATATGCCAACTGCATCTCTGCTGAGGGGTAAGACTCCTCCCCGCCAATGAGTGTCCTGATATGACACTAAACCATCTGATGGCCAGGCTCCAGTCCAGGAACTTTGGAGAATGCGGAGGACTCCTTCATTGTCATTACTCCCAGGTCCCCTTTCGGCCAGAGTGATAATACCTGTTCGGATCCCAACTTTGGATCAAATATAACTTTAATCTTTTACAATACGGGAAACTATTTAACTATGCAAACAAAGGATTGATATTAGATTAAATTATTTGTATTTGATAGCAATACTTGAAACCATTGAACTGTGTGTAAATATAACTTTTAATGTTGGATTGCTATATTTGGAACCATGTAACCCTGTGCAACCAATAAATAGCCATAGTTGAAACCATTTAACTGTATGACCACCTATAAGCTATGGCTCGTTTAAAAAATAATGTTACTCAGAAACTATTCACTAAAAGGAATCATATTTGTATAAACCGGTTTTGCCATTAAATAACCATTAAATAAGGTTTGATAAGCCATTAAATGAAATAATATATATATATATATATATATATATATATATATATATATATATATATACCGATGTTAGGAGAATGGTTGTGTTTGTCTTTCGTATTTTTGTTGTTGTTTTGTCTTTTGTTTTTTATTTGTTTTTCTTTGTTTTTGTTTTGTGTATGTTTTTTATTCCTTCCATTTTTTTTTCTGTCGATAACAAAGTAAAGACACTTATTTAAAACTGAGTGCGGTCGTAAATCTTAAAAGACATTAAACAAACACGGAGACAGAAAGGCGTTATAAAACTCTTGGGAAATTTCAATGTCCGATGACATCTACCCACTCGGCAAACACACTTCTAACCACAAACGGTCATAACACCTGCGACTGTCACCTTCACCTGACCCTAATCGTCATAACCAAAAGCAAATTACAATTTTCTTCCAATCTTTCGACGGCTGTCTACTGTACAGCATCCCTAAACGGACCAGTGACATTTGTGGTCAGCTTCAGCAGACCACGGTGCAAAAAAAAAAGAAAAAGAAAAAGAAAAAAAAAAAGAAAAAGGCCGATAGGAAATCATGGCGTTTTGGTTTTATTCTTTTAATTATAATTATTCTCTCTCTCTCTCTCTCTCTCTCTCTCTCTCTCTCTCTCTCTCTCTCTCTCTTTCTCCCTCTCTCTCTTTGATAGAGCGTTATTCTCTTTTATTCTTTCATTTCTTTCACGCTTTTTTTTTCCATTGTTGTTAAATTTTTTTTCTTTCTTGTGCACATTTTCTTTTTTTTTCTTTCTGCTTTCTTTCTCGTTTATTCTACTCTTTTTTATTTATTTTTCCCCTCTTCTGGCTTAATTTCTCTTTCTTTCTTTCATTCTTTCTTTCTTTCTTTCTTTCTTTCTTTCTTTCTTTCTTATTCATGCATTTTTATTTTTTCCTTCTTCCATTTTCCGTCTTATGTAAATTTTCTTTCATTTCTAAACACTCTGTTTTTTTTCTTTCTTCCTTTCTTTCTTTTATTTTTCCTTCATTCCTAATCCTTCTTCCATTTTCAGTCTTACGTAAATTTTTTTCTTTTTTTTACACACCTTTTCTTTAATTCTTTCTTTCTGTTTTCCATTTCTTTCTTTCTTTCTTTCTTTCTTTCTTTCTTTCTTTCTTATTCTTACATTTTTATTTTTCCTTACTTCCAAATCCTTCTTCCATTTTCTCACTTAGGTAAATTTTCTTTCTTTTTTTTTTACACACTCTTTCTTTCGTTCTCTCGTTCTTTCCCGCTCTTTTTCTTTTTGGGTATTCTTCTTCATTCTTCTTGTTTGTTCCTTTTTTTCTTTTCTTGTTCACGATTCATTCTAGCATTCTTTTCTTCAACACTCTCTCTCTCTCTCTCTCTCTCTCTCTCTCTCTCTCTCTCTCTCTCTCTCTCTCTGTGTGTGTATATATATATCTTTATCTAATAATTATTTTCTGACGGCCTTCTCTTTCCCTATTTAACTGTAGCCATCCTGTCAGCAGAGCGGAATATACGTCCACAGTATCCTTGCAGGGGGTTATAACACAAAACAACATCCGATGGTGATGCTCCGGTTCTATAGATCTGCGGAGTGTGGAGTACCCCTTCACTGATATTACTCCCAGTTTCACTCTGTTATGGAGTGGTATTATCTGTTAGGGTTTCATCTATGAATTAAATAGATCCGTTTAAAAATTATTCGTATTCGATAAGACCATGTGCAAGAAAAAAAGCCTTTTTTGAAACAACTATAGAAAAGAATGAAAATAATTAACATACAAACGCATAAAATAACCCTGAGCGAGTAGACAGGCCATTAAAATCAATCAATCAGAATCAGATCAATCATCTCTTTATATTGCTTAATCTATTTTTATGCCTTCGTTACTCTCTCTCTCTCTCTCTCTCTCTCTCTCTCTCTCTCTCAGTTAACTTTATTTCATTCATGTTCTCTCTTCTCTGACTTTCTGTCTATCTATGTCTGTCTGTCTCTATCTCTTTCTCTCTCTCTCCCTCTTTCTCTCTCCCCCCCTCTCTCTCTCTTTCTTTCTTTCTTTCTGTCATTTAACTTTATTTCATTCATATTCGCTTTTCTCCAACTTTCCGTCTCTCTCTCTGTCTGTCAGTTAACTTCATACATGTTCGTTCTTCTGACTTTCTGTCTGTCAGTCTATGTCTGTCTGTCTGTCTGCCTACCTGCCTGTCTCTCTCGCTCTCTCTGTCAGTTAACTTTATTTCATTCATGTTCGCTCATCTCTCTCTCTCTCTCTTTCTTATTATACGTCTCTCTCTCTCTCTCTCTCTTTTTCTCTCGCTCGCTCGTTTTTTTGCTTTTAAAGTTTACGAAGCTCTGTACCTGACGAGAAGCAAAAAAATTGTCAAGGAAGATTTTTTTTACGTCAATCTTACAAGTGGACTAGTGTAACAAGAAACCCTGACTCCTACCTCGAATCGAAGTCGAGCTTCAGGGTGAAACACGTAATTATTTTAGTCACGAGGCTGGTCAGTTCACCGCTTCCTTCTTTCTTTCCTTTAAATACACGAAGAAATAAAAAATGAAAGTTTTGAATTTTTCTTTTTTTATAAAAAAACGAAGTTGTTAAAATTAATTCAACAAAGAATTAATGAAAACTTTTCTTCTTAATGGAGGTGCCCGTGGTGTAATGGTTATCGTCGTAGGAAATGGACACGGCGACACGAGTTCAAATCCTGGACGAGACTGATTGCATTTCACATAGTACTACTACCCTTGGGAAAGGTATGAATCCAATTATTCTCCCTCCAGCTATGGGTAACTAGTAAAACAGACTGGGTTCTTCAACCTTGATGTGGTAACTAGTCTAGGAGAAGGAAAACTCTGAATTCAAACCTGTTAAACTCCGCTTAAAAATTGACCTGGTGTCATATCCTGCCCGAGTGGAGGGGTTGGGTAAATATGGATTGATATTAACGACATGTCAACTCTGCAACGGTTAGTTTATGCCAAGAAGTTAGAATGTCACATTCATTGAATGTTCATTTTGGTGATTCATAAGAGTATTTTTTTTAACACGGTCCAATGAAATAATAATTTTTAAACAGAGCTATTTGGTCTAACGATGTGACCATAACAGTGGGATTGGGAGTAATGTCAATGAAAGATGACTCCACACTCTCCAGATCTCCCGAACAGGAGCCTCCCTATCAAGTGCAGTTTGTTATTTAGCGAAATACTCAAGACAGCCACATTTTTGGTGGCGGCCGGTGCTTACACTACAAGAAAAATTAGGGTTAGAATATCATGATCCGTACCGACAGGGCTAAGGAAGCAGAAGTGTTGCAATTTTATTTTTAGTCAAAAAAGTTCAATGCTATAAGATTTGGTATTAAATAAAATTTAATAATATTCATTTTGATTGCATAAACTTTTACGAGAATAAAATCATCGATATCTTTCGTTTAACAGAATTTGTACTTATTTATGTAACACGTTCATCAGCGTCGTCATCAGTAAAGCATGCTGGTAGTACGTAGTTCCTGGTCACTCTCTCTCATCATCCACCCCTATCATCCATTGTTTTTCGTGGGTGAGGGGGCGTAACTGCTACATAAGCCCCGAGATAATTATTTTAAGTTGTTAAAAGCATATGATAAAATAGATAATACATTGCTAAATGTTCTTAATCTTCGGTTCTTTTTCCACTTTACGATAATCTTTCCTTCTTTGGGGACGGGGTTAGGTCACTACTTAGTTTGAGATTTTTTTGTCCTCTCATTTCATGACGGGTTAGTTTAAAATGAAGTACAAGTACAGCGAGGAACGATAAAATTGTCGTCCTAAAGAAAACAACACTACAGCTTTATTTTAAAACTTTTAATGAAAAAAATCAATTCAGGTATCTTGATTATGTAGAAGAGCTATTCAATGTAACCGCCTTCAGTCTCAATCACCATCTCGATATGGATCCGGAACTGGGACCATGCCTTTTCCACCAGCGCTGGCGGAAGCTCGGTGAATACTCGGTGGATGGCGGCGATCAGGCTGGCTTTGGTGTTGTGGGAGGTCATGTTGGTGATGTTCTCGACGTATGACCAAATGAAGTAGTCCAGCGGGTTCAGGTCGGAGGAGGAGGGAGCCAGTGAGAGAAGGGTACAAAGTCGTAGCACTCCTCCTGAAGCCAAGTCTGGGTCTCTTTGGACTTGTGGGCCGGCGCCGAGTCCTAGTGCCACACCCAGGGTCTGCTGCCGGCCACCTGATTGCACCAGGGGATCAGCACACTCTTCAGCACATCCAGGTACACTTTGGTGTTGACTTTCAAGCCGACTTCGAAGATGTGAGGTGGCATGATGTGGCTCTCACTTGAAACCACACCAAAGACCATAACCATAGCCGGAAACGTTATTTTCATCACCCTGGGTACGTCCCTGTTATTCGTGGCAATCCAGATTTGCATTTTGAGGGTGTTGGCAATGGTCCTGTTGTCATAACTTGGATCGGTAGAGAGCATGTGTTGTACAGCGATGCATCTCCAATCTTACTCGTTGAACATTGCTTCACTTTCAGACATGATAGAAGGCTCCTATCGCTGTTGGGATTTTTACACAACTGGCCAACTAGTAGATGGTCTGCAACAAAAAAGGAAAACCGGTTTTCATTAAACGGAAATGGAATCATGCCGACTTTTCTAGGGCGACAATTTTATCGTTTCACTCTGTACAGCAAACAGTTCTTAGCGCGAAGAAAATTTTAAACCAATACACAATAGTCGACTCGCATATCAAAGAGTGTTTCCTTCTGCATGTGTAGTCCTAAATTAAATGGAAGCCATCGTTATTTTATATTTGCTTGTGAGAAAAAGCGACATCTGGTGGAGGTTACGGCTAAATATACTCCTGGGTGCCTCTGAAATGGTATAATAGTTAGCAAGCTAGACTAGCAAACCTACGTGAATGAGTTCGAGTCTCATTAGGTACCTCCTTCGTATGGCCTTGTGCCATATTCAAGCTTAGTAAATTACTACTGTTAAATATACTCCGATATGGTATTAAAAGTTGTTAAAAGCATTTAATAAAATATAATAAACGGGTTTACCCTACTCTCCTTTTTAAACCTTACGGTAGCAATTTTTTTTTTGTCTACGTCTCTTTTTTCAAGACGGGCTTGTGGAAAATAGAGTTATAGTACTGCCAAGCAGTTCATAGTGCGAAGAAATCTTCAACTCTTTAACGCTTCAGCCATTATATATATATATATATATATATATATGTGTGTGTGTGTGTGTGTGTGTGTGTGTGTGATATATTATATTCTGCAATATATACATATGTATTGGTCTGATGATCACCTAGGCAAGAAATTGACATTTACTATGCAGTGTTAACGCTGCGTCGACACTATCTTAACTTATATCTACATATGCGCTATCACCGATATAGAACACTCTTTATAAATATAGCAAATTACAATATATATATATATATATATATATATATATATATAGGAAAAAGTACAAGCTTTTTGGAGGATGATTTTATCCATATTTTGAATTATTTGCTAACGTTAAACGTTTCGGTTTTCAAATATTAACCATTCATTTGGGATTTTTAATGTGTCATGTTATATTCAAAAGAAAATTCAGAAGATACAACATCACTAATTCAAACGCCCTGATGAAGGTTTCCTATTTAAAAACCAAAACATTTCAGTACATTTTACTTGAGCAAACAATACAGATTATAGATAAAATAATTTTCAGAAGACCTCGTGTTTTTTTTTATATTTGTTCATTTTCAGACTGCTAGATTTACTTCCAACTTCCCAAATTCATCTCTCTCTCTCTCTCTCTCTCTCTCTCTATATATATATATATATATATATATATATAGAGAGAGAGAGGTGGGTAGATAAAGAGAGATGTAGAGAGACAAGATAAAATAAGGAAAATCGAGACGAATGAAACTAGTTTAACGTGTGGTGGGGAACAAAGAGAGAGACAGAGATATGTAGACAGAAAGAGAATAGAAGAAGAAGAAGAAGAAGAAGAAGAAGAAGAAGAAGAAGAAGAAGAAGAAGAAGAAGAAGAGTCCAAGAAACCCAGAGGATGGGTGTGACATCTTTTCTCTTTTCTGATAGTGATATATGAAAAAAATATAAAGAGTTTTAATGAACCAGAATACAAAAGACGTTCGAAACGAAAAACAAAATTGGGAAAAAAGAATGTCAAAATTGAATGGAAGCAAATAAAATTGCTGTTCTTGGTCGCTTTACATTCGTCTGTTATCATGCATCTACCTTTTTAAAGATTTATTGTAGTCAGGTGTTTCTCAGATATTCGCAAATTCACCAACCGGAGACTCGCGGTCTTACTTTTTCAAGTGCTTTGTTGTTCAAACACGGAACAAATACTTGCTCTTCAACCGTGCTGAATCCTGACGGTTATCTCTATCACTGAAAAAGAGGTAAGTTTTTTTAGCTTTAAAAATATTTTTGACGGGGTGTAAGGGTCAAACCTTTTGGCTGTTGGTGTCAGAGTAGATAGTTCCAGTTTTAAAACCAATACGATTTCTTGTAACCATCTGCAACTTTGCGTATAGAATTATTTGAAAGGAAAATTTGTAAAAATGAAAAAAATAAAAAAGTGAAAAAGAAAAGAAAGAAAAGAAAAATATGGAGGGAAAAATAAATCCAATACATTGGACAGAAAGGAGGCGCCTTTGGTGTTATTGATATTGTCGTATGAAATGAACCCCAACGACCCGAGTTCAGTTCTTGAACAAGGCTGTTTGTGTTTCAATTCACGCTAATGTCTTTGAGAAAAGACATGAATCGATCTTTTCTCTTCCCCATACTTTAGGGTAAATAGTGTAGGTAGACTGGAACCTTTAGCCTTGGTACCTCAAATGGATGAAAAAAAGGGAAAACTCTGAATTCAAACCAGCAGTACTCCGCTTAAAAACTGACCTTGTGTCACATCCTTCTCGTGGCAGAAGTGTCGAGTAAATCCAAACACAAAGGAATTACAGATCAGATTAAGTTGTTGATGATTGTGACGAAGAGGATCTATCGTCGAAAAATCAAACTTTTTTGCTACTGTATTATTCAATTTTTGGTAGACCCTGACCGTGCCGCATGTCCCATAAAGAAAAATTTCTTTTTCTTTAAAATCTTTGAATGCTATGATAGATATAAATGGTAAAAGTTGTAAAAAGATTAAAAGAAACATTTTGAGAATAAATTCAGTAATTCATTAATCTGTCTTTTTCTGAATGGAAAATATAACAAATAATAGAATTTATTTTCTAAATGACTAGAAATTTCTCTGCATATTTTATCTACACCAGCAGATTGGTTTGGCTTGGGTTCGTTTTTTAATTGTGTATCAATATTCATTGGTTATTCAATGTCAAAGCCATCTTTGTAGAAAAACAGTAGTGGTGTTACGAGGAACCTTCAATAAGTTTCCAGCCTTTTTTCGTGTGGACGCTTTTATTGATAGTAAACACATGAAACTCTAGTCCCCTTCCAAGTAATCTCCTCCGGCTGCAATGCACTTGTTCTACCGTTCCAACAACTTCTGGAAGGCCTCATAGAAGTCCTCTTGTGTCAGCGTGTCAATGACCTTCGTTACAGCCTTTTTCATCCCCTCAATTGTTTCATAACGACAGCCTCTGAGCTTAGGGAATAACCAAAAGTTGCAGGGACAAAGGTCTGGACTATAGGGAGGGTGAGCAACTGTCTTGATGCCCATCTTGGTCAAATAGTCTGTGACAAGGATGGAGTTGTGGACTGGTGCATTGTCCTGATGGAAATACCACTGACCCGATTTGAAGAGTGCTGGCTTTGGCGACGGAATCTCTTCCTGAACTCCCTTAAAACCTCCACATAGTATTCCTTGTTGACTGTCTGTCCAGTGATAACCCAGTGCATGTAGATCATGCCAGTGCTATCAAATAAAGGGATCATCAAAAGGTTGTGTGTGGATTTGCTCTGTCTGGCCTTCTTGGGTCTGGGAGAACCAGCATTCTTCCACTGGGAACTCTGTCTCTTGGTCTCTGGGTCATAGCAGTAGATCCAGCTTTCATCGCAGGTCACCAGGGCATCAAGAACTACGGGATCTGAATTGATCAGCTCGACCATCTCCCTGCTGTCATGACAACGTCTTTCTTTCTGATCTTCTCTGAGCATCCATAGGACAAACTTCACGCAAATATTCCGCTTCTTCAGCTCCTCGCGAATAATTGTGTGTACAGTTCCCACACTGACATCAAACTGTGCACTTATTGTTTCTATAGACACACAACGGTCCTTATCTATGAAATTCTTCATTTGGCCAATCAACTCTGGTGTTCTGACTTCCTTACTCCTCCCACACCTCTCATCATCCCTCACTGACTCCCTGCCTCCCTTGAATCTCTTATGCCACTCAAAAACTCATGCTCGATTCATACAAGATGGCCGAAAAGCAGTCTGAAACATTCCATGCGTTTCTGTGGCATTTTTTCCAAGTTTAAAACACAATTTTATTGTATATCGTTCTTCTAAAGTGTCCTCACGTCCAGATTGCATTTTTGAAATTCACTAGCTGTGACAATCAGGCTTTAGTAGGGTGTATTCCAATTGCTGCTGTAACTGTTCATTTGAACCTGAAATCATAAAACTTGGTCAGTTATCTCAGAAGATGTATAGCAATAATATACAGAAGATTCAAGAGTCTACAACAATGTTAAATGCCTGTACAAAAAAGTCTGGAAACTTATTGAAGGCACCTAATATATTAACCAGAAGTTATCTATCTACCTACTAAGGTGTGTTTTTAAAATTTATTTTGGTGAATATGTAAAAACCAGCAAAAACTTAGATTCATCAGCTCTGATACAGTCTAGAGGACTAGCTTACTGTGCAATGAGCGAAAATTAATGATAATATCTAATGTTTAATTTTCTGAATTTCTGAGACGAACGAAGCTCGATGGTTTTTATCATTCAGTGTATTCGGACGATTGTCTTTATCTTTATAGTTATATATACAACGTTTCGGCTGATATGTCCTCCGGCTTTTTTCAGGGACTTGTTGCACTCGGGAGCCTACACGAAACTTCAAACTAGGTCTTTTATTTAATCTACGCCACTGTCACCATTTAAAATTATTATTGGGCTGGAGCTTTGTTTGTTTCAAGGTTTGTCTACTGTGCAGCAAACTAGTGTCATCTGAGCACTGTCTATGAGAAAAGCAGCACCATCATACAATTCACTTCTTCAGAAATTTGGAAATGGTATGCTGTACTGTGTGTCATTAACGGCGGAAGTTCAAATACGAAGATTTCACAGGTTGGGTATCCATCCGAGGACCGTGCAGAGGATTTGCTGGATGAGCCCAAAGGTAATTACGAAGGTACGGCAGCTCAAGGTCTTACTCTGATCATTCTGATAAGAAAAGAACCCCAAAATTTCTTGGTGCGATACAAGCCACGATTAAAAACAATCCCGGTAAGTCAATCAGGATCATAACCAGAGACATAAGAGGGTCTGAGTTTCTTATCAAGTAGGTCGTGGATGAAAACGTTCGTTATTTCTCAAGGTCAGAAAGGGCCAATATGTTGTATAGCCGTGATACAACTATACGTATACATATATATGAGGAAACATAATCAACAATAACGACGAACAAACACAGTTCTTTAGAAAAATATACCTCTCACACTTTATTCGAAAGGGTTGCGAAAGGGTTATGTGTGAGAAGTGAGTTGGAAACTGAAAAGACTGTTACATATTGACCCCAAATTCCTCTGATTTGAGGAGCACTTCTTTCTTATTCTGCTGGGCTGCTCAACCGGGGGTCCTGAGGGCCAAAGCCTTCTGCTGGGAGCTGGTTCTCTCTGCCTCGAACTGCAACTCGAACTTCAACTGAAACTGACCCCATCTAACTCGAACTCTCTGTGGCACTGGGTTATATAATTGTTCGTCGTCCACCTGTTTCTTGTGAGCCTCACATTTGCACCGAATTCAACCCGTCCACGGTCAAGGTTATATCTTGTTATCTTCGACCAAATGCACCTGTTTCTTGATTGACGGCTGGGTCGAAGGTCAATATGTTACAAATTTTTTCACAGGCCATGTAGGACCAGAGGGAAAACCTTGCTGCAAAGCTTTTGATCAAACTCAAGCATCCTATCAATCTGAATGTGTTTTCTTTATTCTCACACGAGAAAGATTTCTGCAAGGATCAGATGGTGAATAGAGAACAACCATCGACTTGCTCTCTCCGTACAAGATGTACCAATATTGATGTAAAACTAGCACATAATCCGCACCATGGCGTTTGGTCTCTATGTTGAATGTGTTGTGGAGGGGAAGTATGACTCTCCTGGGTCGAGAGGGAGGCTGCTAGAAGACTCTATTCTGGGGTTGGGACTTTACGCCATGCCACAAAAACAAGATAAACCATTCTTGGTTGTAAAAAAATTTCTGCAATCACATCACCCCAAACTTCTAGCCGTCTAACTCCCCAGATTAGAATCCCCTTGATTATTCTGTGTAAGGCGTGTTTTGACGAGAGGTCAACAAAACTCCGCGCAATATCAAAGATAAACTGAAGACAAGAATAACGATAGTGTTTCCTAATTTAAACGAGGAGACAATCGAAAAGGCTTGCACGATATTCCAAAGTAGTCCGGAAGCTGCGCTTGATGCAAAAGGCGATTCATTTAAACAAATTTATTAGGGATAAAGAGAAAGGACCAACATTCAATAATAATAATAATAATAATAAATCATAAAGAAGTAAAAACCATTCTCACCACAAACACAAAGTAAGTTCAAGTCTTATTGAATACTCCATCATCTAGACCTTATGCCAGACATATTCTCTGACGAAAACATCAAGCTGGAAATATATATATATATATATATATATATATGTGTGTGTGTGTGTGTGTGTGTGTGTACACAAACATATAGAGATATGTGTTGATATATACACCGACAAAAACTATTAGGAAAAAAGTTACCAGTAAATTTGAAACATTACCACACATACATACCTGAAAAATCCCATAAAATCACAGGTACACAGAAAGAGAGGAAAAATAACCGTTAGTGAAATCCAAAACCACTCCAACACACACACACACACACGCAATGACAAAAACATATCAAATATTAAAGATGAGTAAAGCAGACTAAGGTAAACACACTCTAAGAAAAATAGAGGAAGAACTCTATATAAACCCATAACCAACTGAAAATCATTCAAACTGCAAACACGAGTGAGTTCAAGTCTCAGTGACTACCCCATTAACAAGGTCTTGTACCATATACGTTCTCTGAGGAATGCAATAAGCTGGAAACATTCACGTAAGTAAGAACAAAATAAATAAATTCTAAACTCTTCGTGGATCTACCTATTTTAATATATATAAATTGTCATCCACAGACAGACTGCTTCGTTCTATCAGAACTCTTCAGTGTGGCTTGACACGTAGGACGCTCGAGGCCGGGATCGAAACCCATCCAACTTTACGGTAGACTTAGTCTCAGACCGTCCGGTCAGCAAGAGTACACGGTTGGCAAAGGGAATTTTAAAGGTATTTATGTAGCGATGGCAGCAGCGTCCGTTTATATATAGTATTCCAAGATATTTTCATACGATTTGAGTAAATATATCGGATTAAGTGAGACGTGAGACTTATTTTCATTTAGGCGCAATTTAGACTGCAATTTTCCTATCACACTTTGTATATAAACCATAGGTTATCTATCAGTCTCCCTATGTGTGCGTGTGTGTATTTTTGTGTGTGTAAAAGTCATGCAAACATAGTCTAATAATTCTTATACAGATATGTCTTTTGCTTATATCAGTTTGTTTTGTTTTGTTTTTTTAATGGTGTGGGTTACCTCAGTTCGAAACCTCTGTTCGTTAAAGAAGTGAAACTGTTCAACCCATTGCTGTGGTGATCATACCGTCATACCTTTCGCAAGGAAATTAGTCCGAAAGTGAATGAAAGTGTCTTGAGTTCAAACTCAGTTACTACAAGGTCACAGTCCAGCATGTTAGACACTGCTCTCCTTCATAATTCTTGTATATATATATATATATATATATATATAGAGAGAGAGAGAGAGAGCAAACGGACAGAGAGACTGTCTGACAGAATCAGAAAGACAGAGTATGTACGTTATTCTTAAGCGTATGTAATTAATTTTACACAAATATAACTTATGGTCTCTCTCTCTCTCTCTCTCTATATATATATATATATATATATATATGTGTGTGTGTGTGTGTGTGTGTGTGTGTGTGTGAGCCTTTGAGTCACTCTCGACTACGGTCGCCAACTTTTCTTCCTAATATATATATACCATAGATTTTATGTACTTTTATATTCATCGTTTACTCTCTCTCTCTTTCTCTATCTCTCTCTCTCATTCTCTCTCTCTCACAATCTCTCTCTCTCACTCATTCACTCTCGATTTCTCTCTTTTACCCTCGCTCTCTCTCTCTCTATATATATATATGTATGTGTGTGTGAGTGTGTGTGTGTTTGTGGGGTGTAGGGGCGAGTTTAAGTACGTAGTGTTCGCCAATGGCTCGGGAGACCTGGGTTCAATCCCATGTCAAGTCATACCAAAGACTCAAAAAATGGTACTTGGTGCCGTCTTGCTTAACACTCAGCATTATAAGGCAAGGATCAAGGGTAAAGTGGAGCAATCCAGGGAAAGGAGTAGCGTCCTCCCCTATACCTTTGTGGAGTAGCTTGGTGTAGTAGCTCTCGAAAATGGAGCCTTTGAGTCACTCTCGACTACGGTCGCCAATTTTTCTTACATATATATACCATAGATTTTGTGTACTTTTATATCCATCGTTTACTCTTTCTATCTCATTCTCTCTCTCTCTCTCTCTCTCTCTCTCTCTCTCATTCTCTCTCGCTTTTTCTCTTTTATCCTCTCTCTATATATATATATAAATATATATATATATACTCACGTAACTGTGCACAGAGAAAAATAATTTTAGTATATACAACACCGAAATTTAACCCAAGACTTTTATTTATGGTGAAATTTATCACTTGACAGTTTTTACTTCTATTCTTTGACCAAGAAAGTGTTGACTTCTCCATAACGCCACTTATTTTAGTTTCAAAACAACACTTACCTGGCGCCTACGGTTGTGGGATTAATAATCAATGTCGTCTTGCCGACCATCATTATTGTGCTAGAGACGCAGACTCCCATTACACACTCATCTCGGTATGGGCTGCACTAAGTTGGTGCTAAACTAAACTGGGCTCTCATGTAATTTCCATTGATACCTCTCTGAGGACGATATGTTTAATAAGTTCTTATCAATGAAATGTGGTCTAGTGTGGCGTGAGTACCATAGCAGGTACGCAAAATAAATAGGCTGAAAGTATACAAATTCTTTACATGCTTTCAAATGTGTTTCCGTAGTAAGAATAAACAATGATGATACTCAATATTCACAGCAGAATGACCTATGACAATACTGGTTCTTCGATGCAGGATGATCTGGATTCTTGTAAGATGAGAGACCCCTGATTCTTCCAACAAGATTGAGCGCTGATTCAGATACAGATGCGTCTCAGATGACTGACCCTTGATGATACTGATTCTGCAAAGTAAAGTGACCAAGAATTTTCGAAGTAGATTAAACTTTGATGATACTGATTCTTAAAAGAAGAAGGACTCATGATGATATTGATTCCTCACGGAAGGGTTACCCATGATGTAACTGCTTCTTTAAAGAAGAGTGTACCTTGATAATGTTGATTCTTCGAAGAAAAGTTAAATATGATACTATTTAAGGTTTAAGGGATAAGGTAATTTTTCCTGGTAGCTAAGGGATAAGGTAATTCATTCCTGGTAGCTAAGGGATAAAGTAGTTAATTCCTGGTTGCTTAGGGATAAGGTAATTCATTCCTGGTAGCTAAGGGATAAGGTAATTCATTCCTGGTAGTTTAGGGATAAGGTAATTCATTCCTGGTAACTTAGGGATAAGGTAATTCATTCCTGGTAGTTTAGGGATAAGGTAATTCATTCCTGGTAGTTTAGGGATAAGGTAATTCATTCCTGGTAGCTAAGGGATAAGGTAGTTCATTCCTGGTTGCTTAGGGATAAGGTAATTCATTCCAGGTAGCTTAGGGATAAGGTAATTCATTCCTGGTAGCTTAGGGATAAGGTAATTCATTCCTGGTAGCTAAGGGATAAGGAAGTTCATTCCTGGTAGCTTAGGGATAAGGTAATTCATTCCAGGTAGCTTAGGGATAAGGAAGTTCATTCCTGGTAGCTTCCTTGGATATTAAAAAAGAACAGAAAAAATAATAAATATGTAACAAGTGACTCTCAGATTATCTTTAATTTCAATTTTTCAGAGAATGGCATCCTCGGTATGAAAATGAAAAAGAAAATTAAACGAAACGGGCACTATTCAAGAGAGAGAGAGGGAGAAGAAGAGGGGAGGAAAGGACGGAAGAGGATAGATAAAAATAACAAGAGAGTAAGAGAAAGGGAGGGAGAGAAGGGAAATAGAGAGAGAGGAAAAAAGGAGGAAGAGAGAGGAATATTCAGAGAGAGAGAGAGAGAGAGAGAGAGAGAGAGAGATTGCCAGACATTTCCACATTGGAGTGAACCTCTTTGAAACTGGTGGACAGATTCACCTACCTAGGAAGCAGTGTCTCATCAACCGAAAAGGACATCGACACGCGGCTCACGAAGGCATGGACAGCTATCGATACGCTATCGATCATACGGAAATCAGACCTGACCGATAAAATGAAACGCAGTTTCTTCCAGGCAGCGGTCACATCGATACTGCTGTATGGATGCACCACTTGGACGCTAACGAAACGGCTGGAGAAGAAGCTAGACGGCAATTACATAAGAATGTTGTGAGCAATATTGAACAAGTCCTGGCGGTAACACCCACAAAGCACCAACTATACGGCCACCTGCCTCCCATCACGAAAACTATTCAAGTTAGACGAACCAGACATGCAGGACACTGCTGGAGAAGCAGGGACGAGCTCATAAGTGATGTACTCCGATGAACCCCCACATATGGCCTAGCAAAAGCAGGACGACCAGCTTAAACATCCATACAGCAGCTATGTGAGGATACGGGAGGTGGCCCTGAAGACTTACCAGAGGCGATGAACGATAGGGAGAAGTGGCGAGAGAGGGTCAGGTATATTCATGCTAGCGGCACGACATGAAGATGATGATGATGAGATGATGAATCCTTTTACGCCTCTGAAGAAGATGGAAGACTTTTTTCGAAAATACATTTTTTTGTTCTTATTCTACAATAAAATCAGAATATACTGAATGTGGTGAAATTTCTAAATTGCTTTGAAAGCCGTTTTACCATTCCTTTCAGTCGACATCTGCGAGATTAATTTTCCATACCTGAGTTTCTTTAAGACAAAGAAAAAATTCAGTGGATATCGACTCTCATTAGCATGTAACATCGTCTTCAGTTGAATCAGTTGAACGCTAAACATAATAAATGAACAAACATACACTCACAAACAGAAATATATATATATATATATATATATATATATATATATATATATATATATATATATATTATAACGATTATCGACGTAAGGAAATACATTCTACTAGACGATTTCAAGAAGAGGTTGTTTGCGTTTCACTTCACACTTTGGAAAGGGTGAAATATGGGTCGAATTTGTCAATGGTCCGGGAGACCGGGATTCAATCCCAGGTCGTGTCATACCAAAGACTCAAAAAATGGTTCTTGATGCTGCCTTGCTTAAAACAGTATTATAAGGTGCGTATCTAGGGTAAAGTAGAGCAATCCTGAGTTGCACCCTCCCCTACACTTCGGTGTAGAAGCTATTGATAGGGGAACCTTCGAGTCACCCCCGATTACGGTCGCCAAATTTTCTACTTACTTAGTAGGGTAGATTAAGCTCTCTTACCTAAGTAAGGCATGCAATGAAGGAAAAGGATACTGTTTGGATTACGAATTTGAGGAGTGTTGTTCAGAAATGTCTATGGCATATTCAGGCACTCTTCCTCTGCTATTAGCTCATCTAAAATGTGTAACTGGTCTTACACAAGCCAACAGTATAAACAAAATTAACATCTATGGGCGGTAATATGTACTGTCGGTTATAAAGCAAAGAGACATAAAATACTACACACACACACACACACACACACACACATGCACATCTATCTACATATATATATATTCCCTTATTGGCCTGACCGGCTGATGCTATCCACATCAATGACCACAGTGCGTTTATACGTGGGACTTTTTTCTACAGGCATTTAAAATTGTTGTAGACTCTTGAAAATTCAGTATCTTATTGCTATACATCTTCTGAGATAACTGACCAATTTTTAGGATTTCTGGTTTAAATGAACAGATACAGCAGCAATTGGAATACACCCTACTAAAACCTTATTGTCACAGCTGGTGAATTTCAAAAATGCAATCTGTACGTGAGGACACTTTAGAAGAACGATATACGATAAAATTCTGTTTTAAACTTGGCAAAAAAGGCCACTGAAACGTATGGAATGCTTCAAACTGCTTTTGGAGCATCTTGCATGAATCGAGCATCAGTTTTTGAGTGCCATAAGAGATTCAAGGAAGGCAGATAGTCTTTGAGGGATGATGAGAGATGTGGTAGGAGTAAGAAAATCAATACACCAGAGTTGATTGGCCAAAGTGTTAGGGTTAGGGTTACTATGCTGAGGTTCTAAGGGAGTTCAGGAAGAGATTCCTAGGGAAGAGGCCAGCACTCTTCAAATCGGCTCAGTGGTATTTCCACCATCACAATCCACCAGTCCACAACTCTATCCTTGTCACAGACTATTTGACCAAGATGGGCATCAAGACAGTTCTTCAGCCTCCCTATAGTCCAGACCTTGCTCCCTGTGACTTTTGGTTATTCCCTAAGCTCAAACGCTGTCGTTATGAGACAAGTGAGGAGATGAAAGAGGCTGTGACGAAGGTCATTGACACGCTCACATAAGAAGGCTTCCATGGGCCTTCCAGAAGTTGTTGGAACTGTGCAACAAGAGCATTGCGGCCGGAGGAGATTATTTGGAAGGGGACTAGAGTTTCATGTGTGTACTATCAATAAAAGTGCCCATACGAAAAAAGACTGGAAGCTTATTTAATGATCTACACATATATTCCCTTATTGGCCTGAACGGCTGATGCTATCCACATCAATGACCACAATGCGTTTATATATATTGTCATCCACAGACAGACTGTTTCGTTGTATCACAACTTTTCAGAGTGAGTAAACACGCGAGAAGTCTCTAGCAGGGATCGAAACCTCGCTGATTTTAGAGTAGTCGGATATCTTACCGCAGTGCTATGTCATCCTCAGCGTAAGCGGAAGAAATTTTACGTATATATACGCTATCGGCTACCGGAGTTCTTTATTCATGAGAAGAGCTTAGGATTGGATGAAGGATAAGATGGCTATTTTGACGAAGCTTTGTTTCATTTCTGTTTTGGTAAATACAGCTTTAGTCTCGATATCTTTGAACAAACCTTATATATATATATATATATATATATAGAGAGAGAGAGAGAGATAGTGGAGGAGTGTGTGTGTGTGTGTGTGTGTGTGTGTGTGTGTGTGTGTGTGTGTGTGTGCATAGCTAGATAGATGGAATCATATTTTATCATTGAGTGAATTCAGACAATTGTTTTCATCGTGTTATATTTACAACGTTTCGGTCGATGTGTCTTTCGGCCTTCTTCAGTTGTTTCATGCCGGACTCAGGAGCCTACACGAAACTTCGAATCGAACCCTTTATTCAATCCACGGTGGTTGATTTTTCAAATTCCGTTAACCACAACTTGACACAATTGTTAAGTTCTTGGGTGGTGTAATGGTTAGTAAGCTAAACTAGCCAACTTTCACCAGTGCGTTCGAGTGTCATTGGGGGCCCGATTCATTCGGCCTTGTGTCAGCCTGAATAGATAAACCCAGCTCACCCATAAATCGCAAAGAATAATCTATTCTAAACAGATCAAAATAACAGATGAACCTCTCAAGTTCAGGCGGGAGTCCACGTTCAATATTTTTTATGACAATGAAAAGTTCCGCATACAATCGTGTACAAGTCGAGATATAAATGCCGTCATTGAACCAGTTGAAAGCTAAACATAGGCAGATGAACACACACACACAAAAATACACACACATATACACACACACACCAAACATATATATATATATATATATATATATATATATATATATATATATATATCATAGCGATTTTCGTCGTAAGGAAATAGATTCGTCAAGCCGATTTTTAATTCGAGAAGAGACTGTTCAAATAAGAAAAAATATGAATAATATTCATCCCTTTTCCTGTTTAGCCATAAAATATGATATTCCTAAGTTAATCATAAAAATACTAGAAATTGTCTTTGGCAGATGAAATACACTAACTAGTGCGACTCAAAGTTCTGAGTTAGAGTCAAATCACGCAGAAGGCACCGGTTCTCATTTGATCACTGCTATTATACCGCAATGAACCAGCTCACTTGTTCGATATGTGACCAGTTAGTTATACCATGTGGAGTAAGCAATCTAAAGTCTGTGGGCCAGAATCATAAGACGTTTAGTAAATAGCAGATTTACCAGCAAATCACGTTGAAAGCACACATTCTTATCAGATCACCGTAGTTAAGCAGCAATGAACCTGCTCAGTACATAAATGACTACTGAAGAAAAGCAGATATTGTAAACAATCGAACGCCTGTGTACCAGAATAAGCTTTGCTAATTATTACCGAGAATATACGGACTATTGATCTTATCTTTATTGTTATAATTACTATGTTTCGGTCGATGTGTCCGTCGGCCTATGAAATAAAGAAGAGGTCAATCGTCCAAAATATTATAATTAATAATAATTATCAAGCTTCATCTCAGAAATTTAGACGAATAAGCTTTGCTTAGTGAATAACAACTCAAGACCAATTTCTGAGTTATTGTCATGTCACATTGTAGGTACCACTTGTCATTAAACCCCCAAAGTTAAGCAATGATGAGCCAGTTCGGGACTTAGATGGGAGACTAATTAATAACAGAGGAAATTGTAAATAATTGGATTTCATTCAAATAGTGAACTCTTTCCAAAGAATTACTTCTTTCAAAAAGGGTCTGGATAGTTAAAGTTGATTTGGTTTGGTTTCTTGGTTTAATGGCATATCAACCTTTGTAGGTTATTTAATGCCAAAGCCATTCTTCTATAAGAACAGTAATGGTACTATTTAACCCATAGCTGGGAGGATAAGGGGGTTCATACCTTTGCCAAAGGTATTTGGCCGAAAGTGAATGTAATAGCGCGACTGGAATACAAACTCGCTTTCTACGATTCCGTGGCCCATCACTTTAACCATTACACCACGAGGACATCCATCCCCTAATAAGTTTAACCGCTAGCTTTGTCTTTCAAAGAGAGTTAGTTTAACGCAGTTTTATGACCTTAAGTGCAATCTGTCTTAACATAGAGGAGTCTCTGTGTGGCGTAGTGGTTAACGTACTAGACTGCGACTCTGTAATAAACAAGTTCAATTTCTAGTCGTAGTATTAGTTTCACTTTCGGACTAATACCCTCAGGAAATGTATAAAGTCCCTAATCTCCCAAGCAATAGATTAAATAATACCACCGCTGTTCTTCTACAGGGATACCTTAGGTACTAAATCATATTTACCAACCCCTCCGCTCGGGCAAGATATGACACAAGGTCAATTTTTAAGCGGAGTTTAACAGGTTTGAATTCAGAGTCTTCCTTCTAGACTAGTTGCCCCACCAAGGCTAAAAAACCCAGTCTGTCCTACTATTTACCCATAGCTGGAGGGAGAATAATTGGATTCATACCTTTCCCAAGGGTATTAGTGCTATGTGAAATGCAATCAGTCTCGAGAGGGATTTGAACTCGTGTCACCCTGTCCATTTCCTACGATGATAACCATTACTCCACGGGCACCTCCTTTGGTACAAAATAACCCTCGCAGTTTGATATGCCATTAAACAAAGTGACCAAACCAAAACTATCTTGGCATGTTTCACATTCCATCACATCTTGAGCGACATGCACACAAGATCGACTTGTACACGAGTTGCCATTAGCAACTCCGACAAATGCTGTACCTCCTCAAGAGGCGACCGATAAAAACTGTTTTACTCTTTGCCAGCAGTTATAACCCCATGTCTCTTCCTGATGCCAGGAAGTCTGGCAAAGTCGGCAAGCGTCAGAGGAAAGGATAGGCATTTACAGCTAAAGGCACCACCCGGGCCGGGTGTGCCAGCAGCGGTGTCACAGTCGTAAGACAACACCAGCGTCACACTGATGTAATCACCGTCTGTTGCAGGCTACAGCCACCCTCATTCATCCCACCCCAGCAAAAAGACGCGACGAGCTCTTGCAGGGCACCATCTGAGTCCGTTCATCGGCTTTTGGTTCGTGCCATGCCATCGAATTTCGATGACGATCTTTGGAGCTTTCAAAGCTGTGATGATGGAGGAATAATTCAAGAATTACAAAATTGTTTTGACTTTTTTTTCTCACTTATCTTGGAAATGACAGACAGACGTATATATAAAACAAAAGAACACATACTCACACTAAGAAAGCCACTAATACACATATATATATATATATATATGTGTGTGTGTGTGTGTGTGTGTGTGTGTGTGTGTGTATATAAGATGAAGAAATGTGATTTGACTTATTGGAATACATCTTCTGAGTTTTCTATTTTTCATTGTTCACAACTCGTTTCGACCTGAGGTCATCCTCAGAAGGAGACTTCCTGAAAAATGTTTTTTTAAATAGTTTTAAATAGCTTTTTTAATATTCTTTTTAAAATAGCTTTTAAATAATTAAAAAAAAATATTCTTTTAAAAATAGTTTTAAAATAGTTTTTTAAATAGTTTTTTAATTGTTGTTTTTAAAGTAGTTGAAATGCTATAAGAGAAGCAATGAAAAATGTACTAAGTGATGTAAAATTCGTTAAATGAACATTTTTTCAGGTTACACACACCACACACACACACACACACACACACACACACACATATATATATATATATATTCGATTTTACAGTTTCGTTAGATACTATGACATTTTTATCTTAAAAATTGTTGACGTAGTTGTCATGAAAACAAACACTGAAGGTTAGTTGTTTCGTTCTTTTAAATTATCTGAAAATCTGTTGGTAATTATTCTAATTTTTATTTCTTATGACATTCGGACTAATGTCTTCATTTTCCTTGTTATACTCATAACGATAAGGTTGATATGTTCTTCGGCCTTCTTTAGGACATATCGACCGAAACGCTGTAAGTATAATCATGAAGATGAAGACAATATTCCAAATATTCTAAGAGATAAAAATAGTAATGTTGTTTTAGATTCATTATTCGAGCAATAAAATATCATCATCATCATCATCATCATCATCATCAAGTCATTCAGTTTGTATGGAGTTCCCTGACTCTCTCTCTCTCTCTCTCTCTCTCTCTCTCTCTCTCTCTCTCTCGCCATCCGTCCTGATCATCCGTCGCTCTTGGCAGGTTCTCTTGACTACATCCTGTGTCCACACAGAGATAATGAATGTAAGTCCTTGCTGGTACTAGCACGACTATGTGTAAGAGTCTATAAGGGGACGTCGGTTATGAGTTCATTCTTGCTTCTCGAGCAGTACCCCACATGTCTTGTTTGACTTACTCAAAGGGTTTGTGAGATGGGAGGTAGGTGGCCATACAGTTGCAGCTCTTTTGGGTGTGACTTATTTAAGAGTAATATTGCTTGGGATTCAATATTCATGCTTTGGAATATAACAAAACATTATTACACGAGAAAAAAATGTTGTAGTGGCTCATTTTTCTTTGGAGAGAAACGAAACATTAGTCTAAAATTGAACAGAAAATAGAGTCGACGTGCCAAGTTCAATTTAGAGCCGAATCAGTTTGCCTGCAGTTCGGGAAAATACCCTAGGAAATTTATATTTTTTCTCTCCACTTCCAGTTATCGCTAAATAGGAGGGCTGCTGGGGTTCTCTAGCCTTGGTTAGCAACCGTTCGAAGATGGGGACAAAGTTAGAGATTATGGTAGCAAAGTGAAGCTCATCATTCTTTCTGGCAGAAAAACCAGAATTTTGATGAAAAACTCTTTGGAAATGTTCGCGATGTGATATCCAGATTCATACGACGTGTATACCATAAGTTTCCAGACTTTTTTTGTAAGGGCATTTTAATTGTCGTAGACTCTTGAAAATTCACTATGTTATTGCTATATATCTTATGACATGACTGACCAATGTTTATGATTTCAGGTTCAAATAAACAGCTACAGCAGGAATTGGAATACACCCTACTAAAACCTGATTGTCACAGCTGGTGATTTTCAAAAATGCAATATGGACTTTAGAAGAACGATATGCAATAAAATCCTGTTTTAAACTTGGAGAAAATGCCACAGAAACGTGTGGAATGCTTCAGATTGCTTTTAGACCATGTTGCATGAATCGAGCATCAGTTTTTGAGTGGTATCAGAGATTCAAGGAAGGCAGGGTGTCTGTGAAGGATGATGAAAGGTGTGGGAGGAGTAAGGAAATCAATACACCAGAGTTGATTGGCCAAAGGTTAAGGGTTAGGGTTACTATGTTGAGGTTTTAAGGGAGTTCTGGAAGAGATTCCTAGGGAAGAGGCCGGCATCCTTCAAATCGGGTCAGTGGCATTTCCACCAGGACAATGCACCAGTCTACAACTCTATCCTTGTCACAGACTATTTGACCAAGATGGGTATCAAGACAGTTCCTCATCCTCCCTATAGTCCAGACCTTGCTCCCTGTGACTTTTGGTTATTCCCTAAGCTCACAGGCTGTCGTTATGAGAGAGTTGAGGAGATGAAAGAGGCTGTGACGAAGGTCATTGACATACTCACACAAGAGGACCTCCATGGGGCTTTCCAGAAGTTGTTGGAACGGTACAACAAGAGCATTGCAGCCGGAGGAGATTACTTCGATGGGGACTAGAGTTTCATGTGTGTACTATCAATAAGAGTGCCCATACGAAAAAAGTCTGGAAACTTATCGTATGCACCTCGTATATGCCCAAACTCCTTAAGAATATCGTTGTCTCCTATTGAAAAAAAAATTATCATATGCATATGTATGAGGCTAATTCATTTATTGACCTTTAAAACCTGATTTTAATGAATATTTCTTTGGTATTATTGTTTTCTATTAATTGTTTGGTTTTATCTTAATAGATATAAGCAAAATTCCTGTCAGTAAATTTTATTCTTTACTGCCAAATTTAGTTAGTTAGATTATGGAATTTTAACAATGTAACCGGGAGTGATGGAAAGAGCTAGCATCTATGTGAGGTTATTCATTCTTCGGTTATACCTCCTCTATTTGAAATATTTTAGTAAAAGTTGTTATCTAATTTCTTTAGTCTTTCTAATTTAATATATTTTATTGCATTAAAACTCATATATATATATGCGCCCGGCTGAGGGGCGTATTTTTCCTAGAATATATAACCATGATATAAATATAAGAATTTTTTAAAATAAAAAGCTAATTTTTTCTAAAGCATAGATACCAGGATTTTTATATTTCTACTGGAACCTTATACAATCAAAATGGATATTTAAAAAGAATGTGATATAAGCTAAGGTAAAAAAAAAACGCACATGATCGTAGTGAGTTGTATTTCATGTGTTGATGGAAACATTAAATTTGTAAGTTCAAAAATTCATGAAGAATTATCCAGCAAGACAGGGGGCACAATGGCTGAAATTTCTTCTGAATGAAATTATTTGCAGGTTTAGTCCCACCTATAGCTAAGAATAACAAGGAGTACTTACTATAGCTTAACTCTTGTACCCGGTCATGGTTAACAGAATCAGAACAATCTACCATGAGGGATTAAATAAAGTGTTCAGTTCGAAGTTCTGTGAAGGCTCCAGAATTCGAAACGAAACATCTGAAGAAGGCCGAAGAACAGGTTATCCGAAACGTTGTGAGTTTAACGATAAAGTCAATAGTCTGACTATTCAAAGTGATTAAGATTATCAATCTTCATCTCAGAAATTTAGACAAATAAAATCGATATAATTAGGTTTAATTAATACTACGTCACTGAAATTCTATAACCATGAAGTAAAATTGAGGACCTTAGTCGAAGGTTCACTTTTCAATAGTTACTAGGAGAGAGCACTCCTCCATTCCCTCGATTGCTCTACTTTACCCTTGATCCTTACCTTATAAGGCTGAGTTTTAAGCGTCGGCATCAAGTACCATTTTCTGAGTCTCTGGTATGACTCGACCTGGGATTGAACCCCGGTCTTCCGGACCATTGGCGAACACTTTACTCATTACAACTATTATTATGACTGACCATAACACACTACCTACCTTTTCATCATTGTTTGTCATCGCAAGGATAATCGGAACCGCTATATTTTCTTTGGTTGCTATTAGGCCCAAGAATGTGATCTTCGTCTATCAGTTTTATTCTTAATTATAGAACCTGATACATGTTTAGCAAAGCATTTTTAAAATGTAGGGATAATACAAAAAATGAGCTCTTATTTTATATGTATTCGGTTTACTAAACCGAATCATTGTCTTTTTGTGTACTTGTACATAGTAGGCATCTGACAGAAGATCTTCGAAACAGAATCCAAAATTATAACCCTTTTTTTTTATTACTATGGTTTATTTTCCAGTCATCAGAAAATTAAGACTTAAAAATCATGCCGTGACGTTTATGTCTGAAGTACGAGTAAGATTCACCATCAGATTTGATCTCTTTGTGACGTTTATTAACCTATAAGTCATCACAGAAACATAGTTTGGGGTTGTATTTATAGCTGAAATAAAAAGCGTGACGGTTGAATTCATGCTTAAATGATGTAAGGTAAAATCTCCCTCGTAGGGTGGCTTTTCAGCTATTATAAAATATTGATGAGACAACTGAAGTATTGACGAAAATTGCTGTCACTTGATCCTGAACGATAAGTACCAGATGCTGCTCGTTTAAAAATTCATATTCTAATTCAGAATACTGAGGAAAATGCTGAATATGGCTTGAAGAATTGCTGGTATATGATCTCCCTTGATTTCCAGTGAAAACCATCTCCTACCAGTACTGTGAAAATTGAATGAGGGCAAAATAATAAGTCCAAATTAACAACAGTAATATTGAAAGGAAAAACACCAAGAAGTGAGAGAATTGAAAGAAATGTGGAACATGAAAGTCACAGTGATGCCTATGATTATATGGTGACCATATATATCAACCATTTCAGGTTTGTTTGGTTAGGCTTTATAGCATATCAACCATTTCTGGTTTGTTTGGTTGGGATTTATAGCATATCAACCATTTCTTGTTTGTTTGGTAGGGTTTTATAGCATATCAACCGTTTCTGGTTTGTTTGGTTGGGATTTATAGCATATCAACCATTTCTGGTTTATTTGGTAGGGTTTTATTGCATGCCAACCTTTTCAGGTAATTTAATGCCAAATTTTCTTGTTACATATATAGGATTTGTTGGTTGGGTTGCGTTTCACCGCATATAAGCCGTTGTAGATTATTTCATTCATAAATATTCTTCATAAATATATATCAAATATGATTTGTAAACACATTTTGTAAATAATATTTTTAAATGAGCTTGATGGTTTGGTTTCTTTGTTTAATGGCATATCAACCTTTGTAGGTTATTTAATGCCAAAGCCATTCTCCTAGAAGAACATTAGTGGTGCTATTTAACCCATAGCTGGAAGGATAAAAGGGTTCATACCTTTCCCAAGGGTATTTGCCCGAAAGTGAACGTAATAGCGCGACTGGAGTTTGAACTCGCATACTACGATTCCGCTTTAACCATTACGCCACGAGGACACCCCCTCAAATGAGCTTGAGTTCATTTTTTATTTTCGCACAGTTAAATGGTTTCAAGTATGTCGATCTAACAAGAATAATTCTTTATACTATAAATCATTTTTGGGCACATTTGAATGGATATGTTATAAATAATTTCTAAGTGAATAGTTAGAAGGTAATTTCATTTTTGAATGAGTTCGACCTAATCTATTTGCAGACTAGTATTGTTATTGTTCCTACACAGTTAAATGATTTCAAGTATTGCTATCAAACACTAATAATTTTATTTAATATTAATCATTCGTTTGTGCACCATTAAATAAGACCAAGTATTGTTTAAGAATTAACATTGTCTCTTTTAGTGCAGTTAGGTTGGTAAATATAAATGTAAGGATTGGTTTATGTCAACCATTGAAAGTGAAATTTTCCGGAGAAATACGTAATGTGCAACGAGAAGAAATGTTTACATGTAAATGTGGCTTTATTACAAGGAGCCCGAATCGAAAAAAACAGTCCATAATGAGGAAATACACTAACTTTCTAGGAAAAAATGTTTCAGGCAGAGTGACCAGTAAAGAAGGTCATGCTGACTCACTTCTGAGACAGTCAGATCCTCTTTATACATATATATTAAGAATATATAATTCATAAACACATTTTGTGGATAACGTTTTTAAACGAACCTAAACTCATTTGTTTGCACACAGTTAAATAGCTCCAAGTATTGCTGTGTATCACGACCAATTTAATTAACCATCAGTCATTTGTTTACACACAGTTAAATGGTCAAAATATTCTGTTTCTAACAATATGATTTAAAATAAGTCATTAGTTTGTGCAGAGTTTAAATGTCAACAGTTTTATTTGGCCCATAGGTAGTATTGCCACTTCGAGACAGAGTGGATCTAGAAGCGATGGCAATTAAGGGGTGCTCAGCATTTCCGAAAGCTCCAGCATTATTATAGCTTCACCATCAAATTGTTTTGTGTCATCAACAGGACACACGTTGGGGGAGTTTTATCCATCGGCAGATGCAGTCGATGTATTCAAAAGTCCCAGCCGATTGGGCTTTAAAAGATTTGAACATATCTAGTCCTTGTACAATTCCTTCCCATTCTCTTATCTCCTTCTCTAACTTGTCTTTTTTTCTGTCCTGTCGGTGAGGTTTAGAATATGCTGGTTGTATCGTCTGCTGGGGGGGGGGACACCTTTACACGAAAAAGGGGTATTTTGGCAATGAGACTTACCTATATCTGGTGGTAAGGCTCCAGTTTTGATGATGTGAGAAGTGTAGAGAACCCCTCAATTACCATAACTCCGAGATCCAATCTGGCCTGGAATGGTAGTACCTGTTTATGAGTTAAATAGAATTTTATGGAAATAATTAGTATTAATATATTTTGAGCTAATCAAAATGATTATTATGAAATATGAATAGTACTTGAAACCATATGATTTCTGGAATTATTAGTATTAGATAGGAATACTTGAAACCATACAAATTTGTACAGATAAATTATTAATAAATTTATATAAGAATATAGAATATTTCTATTTTGGTTCTAGAAGTATTACAGTTTAAAATTTTTGATTACAGGATTTCAATGCCATAAATTTCCCTTATTATAACCTTTTTTCATGAATGTGTTTATGTGTGTATGCGTGTGTTTGTGAGTGAACATTTGGGTAATTTTAAGTAAATATATATATATATATATATATATATATATATATTCCGACTCGCTATTTAAGTTAATTTTATAATTGGATCCACTCGTGTTGAGCACTCTTGTAATTGTAGCATTGCAGGATTCGCGGAAGGTTTTAGTTTTCTTTTGACCAACTGACTGCGTATCCCTTGATTTTTTTAAGGGGTCTGACGAGGTTGACCTTTTCTTTCTTTTTGACTTATAACATTTTTTCTTTTTCCCCCGGGCAGTGATTCGAGATATTCTTAGCTCTTGTTCCTGGCGGTTTTTTCTTTCTTTTTTTTTTTTTTTGATACCGTGAATGCTGGTAGATACTAGATTAGTAAATATATATATATATCAGGGGTAGAGACAGGACTAGTGCTACTTGTGCCCGGCACGACCAATAACTCGGTCAATGTTATTTAAAATGGATTAAAAATTATCCATTAATTTCAAGCAAACATACTTAGTCTGATCTCAATTAAATTATGTATCTATTCAAGTTTCGATAACTCAGTAGCTAAAAGTTCATAAATATATCTGGGAATAATACAACGATGCTGTTTTGAACGGATGGTCTTTGTCCGGCCACCGTCAGATCCATTGAACATCCCATAAAATCGGCTATAATGTTGAACACGCGTAATCCGTGCCAGGCACTAGACCCTTATAATAACAGTAATGTTAGAGAAATCCGCTTTTGGCTGTAGCCAATAGCAACAGCAACTCAAAACACCGTACTCAAAAATATTAGCGCAATGTGACTGCTGACAGCTGTCTTGGGAAGAGGGAGAAGGACCGAGAGAGGGAGAGAGGGGGAAGCAGATTATAGCCGTCGCCGACGTCATCATCATCGCTATGGTAAATGTTGGTTAAACGGCGTGTTTTAATTCGAATTTTCACTAACAGATCTCTATTTCTTTAATGAATATTGCATATATTACATTCTGTTACTAAAATGTGTTTATTCGAATACATTTTCAACAAATAATCTTTATTTTAAGCGAAATTGAAACTATTAGCTGTGTCTGTGTATATTGTCATCAGTTTCTTTATTCTAATAAACATATTTTTCTCGTCATAGTAATGAACATCTTCTCTTTTCTTCTATACTTTTGAAAGGAAAAATATTATCTTATCTACTGTATTAACAAGACTACAAATTATATAGTATCTTGATTGTTTACGAAAAAGACACCATGCAAGTTACGTTTGTCAATCTGTGCTCATACAATGGAGAATCACGCAATAGTAACTATGATGACTTACTTTGGGTCCACGGACCACGGGTTGGGAACTGAAGTTGACTGAGTGCGGGGAGGGGCACAAGTAGCAAAAATAGGCTAGAGTCGCCACTGATATATATATATATATATATATATATATATATTGTTTGCTCAACAGTTGTACGACCACCTACCTCCCATCTCGAAAACAATCCAAATTAGACGAACAATACATGCAGGAAACTGCCGGAAAGACGAACTTATAAGCGACGTTCTTTTATGGACCCCTTCACATGGATGAGCATGTGTTGCACGACCAGTTTGAACTTATCTACAACGACTCTCTGTACGGACACAGAATGTTGTCTTGAAGACATGTTGGAAGCGATGGATGATAGAGACGAATGGCGAGATAGGGTTACGGAACTCCGTGCCAACGGCGTGACATGATGATGATGATGATGGTGATATATATATATATATATATATATATATTCATTCACATACAGCCATAATATAATACTTAGTAGCACAAATACAGACACACACACACACACGTATGCATGTAAATAAAATACAGATGTCGTTCATCATCATCATCATCATCATCTTCAGTTCATTTTGATAGCAAGGATTTCCTTGACCCTCAATAGCCATCAGTCCCAATTGGCCATCATTCTTAGTAGGTCCTCTAGTCTGCACCCAGTGTCCGTATTAAGCTGGTGGATGTAAGTCCTTGCAGAACCGTAAACACTGGAGTGTAGGAGTCCGTTTGCATACTCGTATCTTTGGTTTGGACTCTGTTGCTTATTTTTCGAAAAATGTGACCTCAGCAGAACGTACCCCTCGTTCACCTGCGTGAAGGGCGAAGCGGTTTGGCAGTTTTGTTCGAATTTGAATTATAGTAATCTTTTCATAGATGTCTTTCCCCATCAATAGACATCATCCTTATAGATAAGTAATACAGTTTCATGTGTGAATATATATATATATATATACATTCCCAAAGAAAGGCATAACTCTAACTGCAATAGATGCTAAGGTTTATAATGCCCAGCTTCTCAATTCTTACCATCCTGAAGTTAAGAAATTTCTTAAAAAGAATCCGAACGGTTCTCATAAATCACTTTACCACTTCTCATATTCTAACTATTCATCGAATCATCGAAGAATTACGTGCAGAAAATCTTAAGGCAACACTATTATGTGCAGATTTTTCCAAAGTATTTGATTTTATTCAGAGAGGAAATATAGGGCAAATACTTGTAACATATGCACTCTCTAAAGAAACTGTTACCGCCATAATAATGTTCTACACAAAAACAGAAGCAGAAGTTCACTCATCCGATGGTGACAGTGGTTCCTTTGATATTTTTGCTGGAGTTTTGCAAGTAGATATATTAATAACATATTTATTTATATTTTGCCAAGATTACGTACTAAGAACGTCACTACATCAAATGAAAGAAAATTATTTTTCACTAAAAAGATATGAAGCTGACGATATCCCGAATGCAGATTATATACACCATCGAACATTTTAGGCATATGCACCTGCTCAAGAGGAATGCCTGCTGCATAGCCTGAAACAGGCTGCATAAGGCATTGGTCTCTACATGAACAAAGATAAAAGAGAGTCCATGTGCTCTAAATAAGATGGTGCGATCTCCACATTAAATTAAAAGCCCCTGAAGTTACAGGGTGTCTCAATATAAATCGGGACCCATCTGACTTCTAATAACTCTACTACTAATAATGTTGTGTTCTTTTTTGCTTCAGATTTGAAAATAGTACACTATAACAACAATTAATCCCCGATCACAATGCCTTAGACAAGAGAGGAAAAATATTTTGCATCGCTACTTATCTGAAGACAAAATCATTCAGCAAAATGTGGCTGGAAATTTAACTTTATCCCCCAAAAAGCCAAATATATTGTTGGGTACACAAATTTCAAGACACAGGGTCAGTAAACAAGATTAACAAGAAAGCAGAAAATCCCAGATCTGACAAGAAGTTGACTGCAATATGTACTGACAATGTAGATGCTGTGAGATATTCTTTCAGAAGGAGTCCAAAAAAGTCCCTCCGAAGACGTTCACAAGAACTTGGTCTTTCACATGCATCGTTGAAAAGAATCTTAAAGTATCTTCAGCTGTATCTAAACAGAATCCGGACCAAGCATAAACTCATACCAGCGGACATGGAAAAATGTCTCAGAAATAAATCATCATATTAATAAGTTACATCTGTTTTGAGACACCCTGTACTAGATCATTTCCCATACCTCAGTGGCAATATCTCATCGACTAAAAGTGATATAAACATATGCATAGGAAAGGCATGGACTGCTATCGACAGATTATCCACCACACGAAAATAACACTATATATATATATATATATATATATAAGAGCAGCTTATAAAAAGAGATGCAGGAAAAGAGTACTCAATAATATAATAGCAGAGCAGGTATAAGCCTAAAAGTATTTGAATCATAGACACAATAAGTCCATTACTTAAGTTTCATATATTTTTCAACAGGAAACTTATGCAATGTACATACTTCACACACACACATGTATATATATACTTAAAATTACATATTACAATATACACATAATAAAATTTGCATACACACACACACACAAAAATAAACACTTATCATTACTCAAATGTACACACACAAAAATACACACACAACCATATATACATATATATATATATATATACAAACACACATATAAAGCATAACGAACATAGACACTTGTATGCTCATAGAATATATATATATATGAAAAATAGATAGATAGATAGAGAGAGAGAGAGATTTGTTTCACAAACAAACATACATACAAACATACATTTCTCTCTCTCTCTCTCTCTCTATATATATATATATATATATATATATACCAACACACATATGAAACATAACGAACGTAGACACTTGTATGCTCATAGAATATATATATATATATATATATATATATATATATATATATATATATATATATATATATATGAAAAATAGATAGATAGATTTGTTTCACAAACATACATACATGCAAACATACATTTCTATATATATATATATATATATATATATATATATATGAAGTTAAACAAATTTTGGTGGTAGGGAAACAATTATCACGGTTGTAATTTAGCACCAATTGCATTGCATTTGAACCCGGAAAAGTAGACTGGTTTCTGCCTTTTCTTATTGCACCCCACTGAGATTACCGCTACTTAAACACTCCCCTATATTACTTTAGGCAATTTCTACAGTAAAAATTTTTTAAATCTTTCTGTCAGTTGGAAAGAAAATTTGATGATTAATCACCAAATTTTAAAATTATTTATCTAAAATATGCTCGTGCGACTTTTTGCACGCAAACTATATATTTTGCATTGTAAAAAAGATTATTAGTTTTCAATGCAAACGTTAATGGAGACAAAATAATTCGCTTTCTCTCTTTTTCATCACTCTCCCTCTCACTCTCACTCTCTCTTAATCACACACACACACACACACATATATATATATGAGGTGTGGCAATTCAATTCTCGGAATAACCACAGTCTGTCGCGTCCTTGGAGTGATGAGTCAAGAAATATTTGTACCCGAGAACATCCAGACGAGTTCCCCGTTCTGCTTTCTTGAAAAGTTGACTAGATGAGTCATTCATTGCCGAGCAGTAACGGAAGTTGTAGATGTTTCTGTTGGTGGAAAATGAGCGAAAGGAATCAGGAGCAGCTGACCAACATCAAGTTTAGTGTGAAAATTGCTGAAAGTGCCAGTGAAACCTTGGCCCTACTAAAAATGGTTTTCGATGGACATCCCCTGAAGAAATCGAGTGTTTTTGAGTGGGACAGGTGAAGAGCAAGAAGATGTACACGATGACACTTGACATTTGCAACCCAAAACACAACGAACAAATATTGACCATGTACTAACTTTCGTGTGCTCTGATCAAAGATCAATTGTGTCCCAAATAGCAGAACTGAAGATGAATAGAGAAATGCTACACGAAATAATGTAGCAGTTTTTGTTACACTAGCACCTGCCATATGAACACTAACAATTTGACCTTTTTAAAGTCTGAGAGATCTGCCATTCTAATGAATTTTGATTCATTTCTTTTGATTATATATGTAAAAAAAACAACAGTTTTAGTCAAATGAGACGAGAAATTTTGATAATAAATAAAAAAAAACATAAAAATAACAAACGTTTGATAATCTTATAGGAGTTTCAAAATTATGATACTAAGATTATTATTGTTTCCATTGTTTTGTCCAACCCCTTTATATATATATATATATATATATATATATATATGTGTGTGTGTGTGTGTGTGTGTACGTGAATAGTGTGTGGTTAACATGTTTTACGAGCCAGGGCTCATTTGTTTGTACACAGTTGAATGGTTTCAATTGTTGTTATCCAGTACATATAATTTTATTTAATATTAAGTTATTTCAAGTATTTCTATTTAACACTAATAATTCTATTTGATATTAGTCATTCGTATCCACACAGTTATATGGATTTAGGCTTTGCTATCACATAGCCGTGCCAGTGTTGGCCGACCTACAAAAACTTACCAACGACTGCTCAGCGCAGACACAGAGTGTCATTTGGAAGACCTGCCAGGAGCGATGGATGACAGGGACGGATATATATATATATATATATATATATATATAATTAACTTAAATCGCGAGTCGGAAATCTTCTACTAAAGTTTCACCTTATCGGATCATCAGGAAGTCTAACCCCGACTCTGATGATCCGATAAGGTGAAACTTTAGTAGATTTCCGACTCGCGATTTAAGTTAATTTTATAATTGGCTCCACTCGTGTTGAGCACTCTTGTAATTGTAGCATTGCAGGATTCGCGGAAGGTTTTAGTTATCTTTTGTCCAACTGACTGCGTATCCCTTGATTTTTTTCAAGGGGTCTGTCGAGGTTGGCCTTTTCTTTCTTTTTGACCTATAATATTTTTTCTTTTTCCTCCGGGCGGTGATTCGAGATACTTTTATCTCTTGTTCCTGGCGGGGGGGGGTCTTTTTTTTCTGGTACCGTGAATGCTGGTAGATAATAGATTAGTAAATATATATATATAGAGAGAGAGAGAGAGGGAGGGAGAGTCAGGGAAATCCGTGTTAGCAGCGAGACTTGATGATAATAATTGCTATCTAACACTAATAGTTCTACTTGTACAAACTTAAATGGTTCTAAGTATTGCTCTTTATTACTGATAATTCTATTCAATATTGATTATTTGTTTACACACAGTTAAATGGATTTAAGTATTCCTATCAAACGCTAATAATTCTACATGGCTTTTTAACACTAATAATTCTATTTGATATTGATAATTATCTCAAGTAAATGGTTGAGCAGTACTTTTTGCTCAGAGATGGAAACCTAACAGGTACTACCATTCTAGGTCAGAGTGGACCTGAGAGTAATGGCAATGAAGGGGTACTTCACATTCCCCAAAGTTCCAGTACAGAAGTCTCATCATCAGTCACAGTTTAATGTCAGGACTCTCTTCAGCAGAAGTGCATTCAGCCTAGTCTACAGTACCAACTAGTCTGATTACTAGCGATGGAATATAATCTTTTCAATACAATCCGGAAATAAAATATTGGTACATGCAGTGGATAACGACGATTCATATTGGCTGAAGCGGCATTTATCCTTGTCCAGAACAAGGATCGAACCATGTACCCAATAGCATATGTGTACACAATGCAAGGGGTTGAAGATTTGATCTTTATGTGATGATGTTCGGAGTTTAGTGGTTGACGCCGTGAGAAATGGACATGGTGACCCAAGATCAAATCCTGGAACAAATTGGGATCTATAACCTGGATATGGCAACTGCCTAAGGAAAAGGAAAACTGAATCCAATGATGTGAAACTCTGCTTTAAAAATTAACCTTGTCTCACTTAGTGCTAAGGCGTTGGTAAATACAAATGTAAGAATTGGTTTGGTTTGGTTTGGCTTTATGGCATATCAACCATTGTAGGTTATTTAATACTAAATCCTCTTTATATATATATATATATAATTTGTAAAAACATTTTGTAGATAACATTTTTAAACAAGCCTAAGCTCATTCTTTCACACTAAGTTAAATGGTTTCGAATATCGCTATGTATCACAATCAATTCAATTAAACATTCATTATTTGTTTACACACAGTTAAATGATCAAACAGCTCTATTTCTAACAATTCAATTGAGAGAAAGTCATTTGTTCGGACTTAGAGTAAATGTTAGACAGTTCTATTTGGCCCGTAAATAGGACCCTTATTAGATACTACTGCTCCGGGTCCGAGTGAACCTGAGAACGATGGCAATTAAGGGGAACTCAGCATTCCCGAAAACTCCAGCATTACTCGAGGCCCACCATCAGGCTGTTTAATGTCGTAAGCAGGACACTCATTTAGGGGAGTCTAACCCCTCAGCAGATATGCAGTCAGTGTATTCTACAGCCCCAGCTGACTGAGTTACAAATGTATGGAGGTGAAGATTTGATTTTAGTTATATTGCAATTTTTTTATCATTCAAATGAATAAAAAATAACCAAACTGACGGTCATAAACGCTAGTTGTTACGAAAAAAGATAAATCCATATTACAGAAAATACACACACACACACACATATATATATATATATATATATATATATATATATATATATATATATATATATATATATTATGAAGTCAGCATTTTTCTGTGAAAAATCTCACGAAGATTGTAAATAAATACTTTTTAATTTATTATTGTCGATGGTTGCGTCGTGGTTTTTGTTTGTGAAATGGAGACTATTCAAGCATTAATTCTTGGGCAGAAATAACCGGGCGAAAGCACTCCTTCCTAGGTCTGCTGTTGTTTTGAATTCAAGATTTTCTTTCTCCTAGACCGGTTGCTATACCAAGGTTAATGAGCCCAAGCTGCCCTGTTATTTAAATAAAGTTATAGAGTAGTTAGATTCATATTTTTCCCAAAGGCATTGGCGCTATGTGAAATGCAAACTGCCTCATTCAGTATTTGAACTCGGCTCACCGTGTCCATTTCCTACGACGATAATCGTTGCATCATGAGCGCTTTTCTTAAGAGTCCGAAAAATTAATGCCTTTCTTTTTTTAATTGTTTATTTTTGTTGTTCTTTTTAATTTAAGAGACTCTTTAAAAATATTTATTGATTTAAAGAAATAATTTAATTCAATTCTTTTACACAACTGAAAAAAATATCGGAATGTAGTAATTTTTTTTTCAATTTTTATTTTTACTTATTTTCAATTTTTTGATTAAATGAAAATAATAAATTTAATACGACAAACAACATGTTGAATTGTTTTTATTTGAATTTTGAGAATTTAAACCTTGTACGATTAGTTACGTCTTTCAGCAAGATGGCTTTCCGCTGGTTATTGTTCATTGTTAGACTCCGTCTTGATTAGACATTTGTTCCACATGATGAACAAAATACTCAAAAACATTCCTCTACGTCTAATAATAACTCTGCAACGATACGTTTGATTGCCTATAAAGGACAGACAAACTGTTTTCAATTATTAATATAGATTATTAGAATTAATTTCAGCATTTAATTTCAATGTGAACCCACATTTTGCCTATCGTAAAATCTACAGTAAAGGTACAGTAAATAATCATATCAATTTTGGTATCCACATCCAATCGTTAGGTCTTCAATAGAGAACAAACAAACAAACCCTACCAGATTTTTTATATGAAAGGTGTGATAAGAATATATCGAGACTGTAATTTTAAACAATCTTTTTTATATAAATGAAAACGTTTACAGAGCTTATATATCAAGGGGATAATGTCTGGAAATCTAGACAGCTGTCTAGACTAGTCATTGCCAGTTTGAAAAAAAAAATGATGAAACTAATCCTAATATTTTATGAACGAAATATTTAAACACACTTTCTCTATTCGGTATCAAGCTGTCTATTGAGAACAGACAAACAAACTCTTTCCGATTATTAACATAAATATATGCATGCAGGTTGGTAAGTCGATATGTCTACAGAAATGGAGATAAGTAAATTGGTAGATTCGTCGGTATGTAGTAAGGTAGGTCTATTAATTACTGGAAAGAACGAAGGTAAATCAAATGATTGTATTTTATACACCGGATTCCAGTAATGTCAGTACCACCCTGAAACACAATTGGGGTAATTAGAGAGACTCAAGACGCCAGATGCGATTGTGCAATCGAGACGTGACCCGTGTTTCCCACCCGGGTCATTAAATACGGGTGGGCAGTAATATGCATGGAATTGTATGGGTAATAGTGTTTATCGTTCCATCGTGTCGGTATCTTTTGGAAAGAGAGAGAGAGAGAGAGAGAGAGAGAGAGAGAGAGAGAGAGAGAGAGAGAATGTGCATAGGTGTGGTCCTTCAAACAATACAATGATGAGAACGTTTGGTTATGACACCTTTTACAGGTACGACGAAAGATATGATAACAATAAGAAATCAATAGAAATGATCAGAGTAGGATATATAACCAACCACTGATAGCTTAGGAAATCGTAAGCAATTTTTTTTCCTTATGCCAGACTAAACAACGCTTAGTAAACTAGAAACATAGCTGTGATGTGATTGTTCATGAGCTATTCACATAGATTATTTCATTTAATTCTTCTTTGCAATGTGCTCTATGAGGCATTGTGTCAAAATCAGATAAGTAAAGATATTTGGATATAACGAAAATAGATAGTTGTGTATGACAGAAAGCGATAGATATATATATATATATATATATATATATATATATATATATATATATATATATATATATATAAGGATGTTCGGTTAAAGACTGATGATTGTTTTCTTTTCAAGACCTTCAAGTGAGGAAGTTCAAGTCTTCTTGTTATTCTTCTTATGTCTGGGTCAAGATGGCGAAGAAAGTGCTCCATACTAGCCCTAGCGCGTTTAACCATTTCGCTGGTGGATCTCAGGGGTTGTGTTTGTTTTTTTTTGTTGTTGTTGTTGTGAGATTTATTTATATTTATTAGGAGTGCTTTTTTTTTTCCTTTTTTTAAGATGAAGTCTGCTCATTCTGTTAGGATGGGTCGTAGGGTTAGTTATTGATATGTTTAATATGTTAATACAAGTGTTGAATGATATATCATTTATAGTAGGTTTTTTATCTTTTATGGTTATTGCTTCGAGGATTTGTAAACGGTTCTTGATTTTTGTATTATTAATTAGGATCTTTCTATCGGGGATTTGAGTTTGTCAGTGTCTTTGTTATGCTTTCTTTTCACTTGAAGATCTTAAAAAGAAAACAATCTGCGCTCTTTAACAGAACATGCTTAGTTAACGGCTTCCTGCCGTTATACAATATACAAGAAATAGTTACTGTAAGCGAGACATCAACGACCGAAAGTAAACGCGTTTTTAAAAATCACAAACTGCACTAAAAATGAAGATGAACGTACAATGTAAACACTGCTTTTAGTTGATCTGGCGTATATATAATTCTTTTAAATATCCTGTTCGGTGGCAAAAGCTGCTTGGTAGCGCCAGGAGTGGCAGTACCGCCTTGAGGTACTGAAACAGTGTTATCCATATTTACCAACCCCTCTGCTCGGGCAGGATATGACACAAGGTCAATTTTTTAGCGGAGTTTAACAGGTTTGAATTCAGAGTTTTTCTTCTCCTAGACTAGTTGCTTCACCAAGGCTGAAAAAACTAGTCTGCCCTACTATTTACCCATAGCAGGAGGGGGGATAATAAGATTCATACCTTCCCGAGGGTATTAGTGCTATGTGAAATGCAATCAGTCTCGTCCAGGAATTGAACTCGTGTCACTGTGTCCATTTCCTACGATGATGACCATTACACCACGGGCACCGAAACTGTGTTATCACTCCTGGTTGGCGGCTAATGTTGACAGGGTATCACACGCACTTTCACGCTTTGTATGATGAAAACAAAAAATATTGCTACTCAATGGTCAGGTTTCATTTGAGAGAAGGGAGAGTCTTCATGGTGTAATGGTTAGCTTTGCGGGACTGCAGCCTCGAAGTAAGCAGGTTCGAGTCACGCTACTGAATTCCCTTTTGGAATAATGTCCTTCGGAAAAGTATAAACCC